>WBMY01016800.1:95732-134555 GCA_013397315.1 Donacobius atricapilla
TTTTCCATTTCTATGTAAAGCTTTTTAAGAAACAAGTGTTTCTATTAATTCATTTTTCCTGTATGGATAATTGAAGAGACTAAGCATTTGATTGGAATTATTTTCACAATACTGAGTATGTAATATGTCAGTAATTCATGGTCTGTTGACAGAATAAATTTAAACAAATGAATTTGCCTCTTGTATCTTTTCCTGTTTTCATTGCAGACTGCACAAATGAGAACTGAAATAAATGAGAAAAGAATCTTTCGAGCAAGGCATGATAGTCAGGAAATGTAAGCCTTTTGTGTACAGACTGACAAGAGTGATAGTGTTTTAAAAGCAGGAGAATAGTATTGGTAAGGCAATCTATAACTTTTTTCCCCCCATGCAAAACCAGATGCTTAGGTAAGTTAATGTCTGAATGAAGAATGCAGTACAAGCTCTCTTCAAATGCATAAATAACCAAGAAATTCAGCTAAATTAAAACAGTGGGTTTAAAGCTTTTGTATCTCACTACTAAAAGTAAATGAAATGAAGGATATTATAAGAAACTCACAGAAAGGAAATGGAGACGCTGAGAAGACTACTTCAAAGAACAGATCATGAAATTTCTACTGCAAAGTGGCAGATGGCACTACCTGATGTAGCACGTGCATGTCCCCACTGAGCTTAATGAAAAAAGCTGTACAGTTTGCATCATCACATGGTTACCACAGTTCCTGGGAAACACTTCTTCATTCTTTAAAAGATTTCCTCTCTTTATGACAGACTGCATGTTTAGCTCTTTTGGCATGTATTCCAAGTTTATTGGATGGGAGTTAATGTTTATCTGAAAAGCCGTATGAATCACATGAGGCTTTTAACGTTTTAATTCTATAACTGTGTGATTGCCACACTGATTACCATTCTGCCATTTACCCAGGAGGAAAAATATTACATTTACAGTACATTTTTCATTATATAAATCACATTTTTGTCCAGGTTTAGATATTATGAGAGTTAAGGACCTACTTTTCCCATGAAATGCATTTAGAGTTGTAAATATGTCAATCACCGTTCCTGATTTTAACTGGTTTCTGCTCAAAAATTACTTCTGGTGGACTACTAGAAACATGCTGAACCACATTTTTAGTTTGAATTAAATTGAAGTGTAGGGGGTTTTCTTTCTTTTTTTTGTTTTGAAGTATTCAGTATATTGGTCACTCTTCTGATACACAGAGCAGAACCTAACTTTAGGTGGCTTAAATTGTTGTCAGCATTTGGCAGTTTAGGTTCTATGACATGTCAAAAGATGATTCATTCTGTTGGTACAAGAAGAACTGAAGTAAGTAGTGAATCTCTCAGGATCTTCACATCTCTATTTCCTTCATAGTTAAGACCAATGATTAGTGACAGTTCATCACGTAATGTCATTGGAGAGTCCATGTAGCTGGCTGACTGTAAATTTTCCCTTTCACCTGTTATAAGGGGCAAGCCAGCAGAAGCCTAAAGAGAGATAATTTTCTTATGTAAGTTGGTAATGAAAAATGTGTAAATGAAACAGCCTCGCTTTTTTATTATTTTTAAAAATACTTTAACCAAATTATAAACTGTTGACTACCTAGCAATACTAAAACTGAATTGTGGAACTAGGATCTGAACATAGAAGTGCAGCTACTCTGTGAACACAAAATTCCTATTGCAGTGCTTTTAAAGCATCACAGACAGAGGTGAAATTATTTCATTTTAACTTCCACACTGTCTCATGCTGTGATGTTCTCCTTCTTCCTTATGGGCAGGTCATTCTACATATTTCCCACAGAATTCCCACAGAGGACCTTTGACATTTTCATGAAGTTACAAAAATATTTGGATGAGCCAGTCTACATAAATGGAACAACACACTAAAACCTTACTGGGTAAAATAATATGCAAAACCAGCAAAGGCAAGTTGATTACCTTTGTAAGACTGTCCTTTCAATTTCCCCACTCTGTATCTTTCAACAGTGCCCTGATGCTCACATTTAACATCTTTGAAGAACTTTTTTGAAAGCAAACATTGTTATTCTAATGTGTGACATGTGAGACCCCATAATAATATGAGGGGTACCAGTGCATGTTTCTTCAAGGTGATTGGGTGGCTTAGAAGCAACTCATCAGAGACCTTGTCTCTACAGAAAGATGAAGAAACATCTTTAATGTCTGAAAGAGTGTGGCACAAGTGTGCCACAGTATTCATGGAATTCTGGAGCAACCAAGTTTACTATTAAAATCACCCTAGACAAACAGTCTTGAAGATTGAAAGACTATATTGTAACAGGAAAGACATAAATTCTTCCAGACCGAGATGCAGAAAACTTTCAAAAAGTGAGATTTAGACCCAAAGGGGTATTGTTAGCTAGATACTAATGCTAGGGTATAAACATGCACACTTTACGGAGTTATTAACCATGCAAGATTTTGAAAGATGCTTCATCTATTATATAGATATAGATATAGATATAGATATAGATAGATATAGATATAGATATAGATATAGATATAGATAGATATATAGATATGAAATATATGAAAAATATCTCTTTTTCTGTCTTCATGAATCCTATCATTGTCCTGGTATAAATCTGTTGAAAACTGTGTTCTCTTAGTACATTTGCTACTGTTTTAGACAGCATCAGGTATGATCTATTAATCTGGACTGTAGAAAAACAATCCAATTTTTAATTATTGACAAAAAAACGGTTTAATGTTTTCTTTAATCAATATCCTTCCAAGAAGGGTGCTCATATATGGATTAAGATAAGGGTATGGACCTGTTGGAAGGAGTCCAGGTTGAGGGTTTTGAAGATGATCTGAGGGCTGAAGCATCTCTGGTATGAAGACTAACAGGGAGAGTTGGAGTTGTTCAGCCTGGAGAAGAAGGTACAGGCAAACCTTATATAAGTCTTATGGTACCTAGGGAAGCCTACAGAAAAGCCAGAGAGGGACTTTTAACAAGGGCACGTAGTGACATGATTAGGGAGAATGGCTTTGCATTGAAAGATGGTAGTTTTAGTTTAGATATTGAGAAGAAATTCCTTATTAGGAGTATGGTGAGACCTTGGAATTGGTTGCCCAGAGGAGTTGTGAAAGATCCATCCCTGGAAATGTTCAAGGCCAGGCTGGATGGGACTTTGAGCAACCTGGTCTCATGGACAGTGTCCCTGTCCAAGGCTGTGTCTTTGGAATTAGATGATCTGTAAGGTCCTTGCCAACTCAAACTGTTGCATATAGGTAAAACCTTACAAAGGGAGGGCCTTGTAAAACCATGGCTCAGACCTGCTACTTTGGCTAAGCAGGAGAGGACTATGGGAAAGTGACCCAGCTGAATTAGAGGTAGAAAAACAAGTTATGTAACTACCGTGTGTTCACATCGTGCTGTATGGTGGTTGGTTGAATTATGTTTGTTATCATTTAAAACTATGTAGCAGATAACCAGCTAATTGCTTAAAATGGCCTGGTTTTTGGAATAAAGAAGTGCTCCTCTGCACTGCCTGGGGACCCTGCCTCACTTCGGACCCTCACCTCACATCAAGCCATTCTATGATTCTACGATATACTGTTATTAGCTATAATTGGTGACCTCTCAAGCTTGTTATTACTAATTTGGCTTCAGTAAACCTCAGTTTGTTAGGAGTTCTTGTTTTCTATTTACCCTGTGGCTTTAGGTGAAAATATGTTATTCCATTATTGCTAGGAGATGGTTCAAAATCTAGACATCTTCAAAAATCTAATTTTAGAAAGAGGAAAGAAGTGATTTTCTAAGATAAAAATATCAGTACCTGCATTTTTTTTCTTCTTTCATTTATTCAATTTGTAAGTTCATCCCTTCTTCCAGGCACAGGATAAAATGAGTGAAACCTTGGTAGTTTTTCTATTTACTGTTTAATCAAGAAAGAAATAAACTTTAGTCAGAAAACAGTCTACCTTTAAGAATAAGAAAAGTCATAAAAATCATAGAATAAAATCATAGAGTCATTAAGGTTCCAAGATCATTGAGTCCATCCATCAACAGAATACCATCATCCTCACTAAACCACATCAAAAAGTCCTATCATTTCTGCCTGCTTTGTAGAAGAAACTTTTGTGTGTTTGCATAGCTTTATTTATCTGTTGTTAAAGTCTGGGTTTCTTAAAGGGCTTATTCCGTCAGGTTTATTTTATTTTATTTTAGTCAGGATCTTTCCTTTCCAACAATATCTGATGCTCCAGTCAGTGCCTTGATTTGGAGAACCCTGTATCATTATTTATTCTTAATCTTTGTTTGATTTGTATAATATAAGAAATGTGATGGAATGAGACTACAAAAAGATGCCACTGTCACGGTAGTTATAACCATTATGAGTTATCATAGCAACACTGATTAAATAATCAGGCTTTTGAAGAGTTTGCCACTAAGAAATTGTCAGAGACAATTTCTGTTAAAATATTTTCACTTTATTGCACTTGGATTGGTTAATTTTTTTTTTTTAATTTCTGCAGATATAACTGTGTTAGTCATGATATTTAGTATCATATCAATTTCCTGAGGTCACTGACAGATGATAAACAGTAAAAAAGAGGAAAATTTTCATTTTTCATTTTTTTCTGTCAATATGTTTAAAATATACCTACTGGTTAACTGTCTGACAAGACAAATTTCTGTATATTGTTTCATTCCTTTGTGTTCTTAAAATCAGTTCTCATTGGTGAAGAAGATTGCCTACAAGTTATGTAAAACCAAACTTGCCCTCTAATGCTCAGATGTGCCTGTTTTGAGAAGAAAGGCACCTATATCCTTCCTGGTGCTCGGAAGAGATTTACAGTTAGATAGATGGGCATCTGAAATCAACCTAACTTGGTAAGACAGGCATGATCTAGAAAAGCATTAGTGCAAAAACTGTAGAAGGGAGTACAGGTGACCTGATAAGTAACAGCTGTGTTAATTACTCAATACAGCCTTGCCCTTAATGAGTGACAGCTACAGCCAGTAAAGGTAAGTGTGATAAAAGGCAGGGGGTTAGCTGAGGAGGAGAAGCCATGAAGAAGAAGGGTCCTGTAAGAGAGACTCACTGCTGTGAGGTCAGTCTGGGTCTGCAGTCAGAGCCTGTTGTTGGAACCTGCAGTCACAGTCTAGCTGGGTAAAAGCCTGCATTCAGAGTGTGCAAACTAATACCTGCAGTCATAGTGTAGCAGGAAATAACCAGCAGTCAGAGGCTGCAAGGGAAATGTACAGTAGGGGCTTGCTGCAGCCAGAGTCAGTGAATGGTTGGAGTGAGGATGGCTGAGCTGTAAAGAGGAATAAACCAGGACCCTTTTTATGCTGTGATAATCAAGAAGCCTGTGTCTTGGCTCATTTCTACCCTCTAACAAGAGGGCTGAGGCAACACAAGAATTCTGTATGATAAACTTGAGGGCTCACTCAAGGAGCTGGGAGTTCAGTATGCTAAATACTCTTTGAGCTGAGGAGATCAACATTTTCCTCCCATGAAGAAATGCCCATTAGAAATTGACAGACTAAATACAGAGCTGAAAGAACTCTGTTTAGGAACTTCTGTTTACATTCCTAAATTCTCAGTCAAAGATGTAGATATCAGGACCTTCCTGAATAACATGACTTATCTTCCGGAGACACTTTAGAATTTTTTCAGAAGTATTAGAAAATCTGGTTTAAAATTGTTCAGTGACGACTTAAACTGCCTAAACTCCAATGAGGAAATAATATAAGTTGTTTTATATGGTGATATATCCCATCCTAAATTGCTGTCTAAGGCAAATGGGTAAATAATTTCCAGTGGAGGCACTTGTGTCTCTTTATTTTCTATGAAGATCTGAATTTAAGTGGAGTGAATTGTGTGCTCTTAGGTCAAGCCCCTAAAATTTCAGTCAGATACTGTGAAGTTAGGCGCCTCAATAAGACAATGTAGTGTCATACTTAATTTCTGTGGCATGCTGACCACTTAAGTATTTCACCCAAACTCCAGTGATACTGAGAGAAGAAAATATGTAAGAATGACTTGCACTGAAGTGAGACAGTATCTTTGTGCAGGTACCATTTGTTCCCATCACTGTGTGCTAACATTGCATATTTCAGTGCAGTGGACTATCTCCTTTTTTAAAGGCAGATGAGGTCCCATCTGCTTTTTGAGCCTATGATCATGACACTCATTCCAGAATTTTAAAGACCTGGTTTCTATGTCTCTCTCAGCCATGGGACAAAGGGTCAGGCCTGTAATTTTCAAGTTTTACTAGACTTTCTGACTAGAGGCAACGGTCTGATGGGGTCAGACTTTTTTGGTCAGCGTTTGAATGACCTGCAAGAGTGATCCTTGAATGAGAATCTCTACTCAGTTATCAAATGAAGCAGACACTCTTGTGTTGAGAAATTTTAGTGGTGCTTATTCATTTTACATAAAGGAGAACAATATACACGAACACTCTTCAAGTTTCTGTATAACTCTCATTTGAAATGTGAAAACTCAATTATTTAGATTGAATTCACCCCTTAGAAGTTATTTATTGCTATGTTTCATGGCAGCTGACCCAATATGAAAGAGTTTTGCAAATCATTCTCTGTGAAAAATAACTAATATATTTCTAATATAAAATAATTTTAATTAATCTTAACTTTATTATAAACTTGCCCTTATTTAATATGTGGCTTCTTCATTCTGCTCTTTTAATAAATTAAAAATTTTAGGAGGGAAAGGACCTTTAGGCCTTGTTGGGTCATTTATGCACAGAAGAGAGCTGCCTGTCTTTTTTCCTTTTCATTTCATGCCGTGCAATTTTATGAATCACAATGGTGTTTTTGTGCCACCTGAATATCCAGAAAAAGTTCAGTCTTCTAAACATTGTGACAAATTCTTGCGTTAAAAGTTGCTACAATTAAATAAACTAATGATATAGAACATGAAGTAATCAATAGTTTCTTTAAATTTTTTAAGGACTTTCCCATCACAAGTACAATTTTCTGGTTTTGTTATCATTGCTTTTGTGAAATATTGTATCCTATTTTTTTCCCTATGCACCTCTGATTTTATCCAGAACACAAAGGCGCAATTGTAAGGCTAAAATAGATAGCTAACATTTCCCTGGTCACTGAATATATATGAATTCTGATTTTTATTTTGACACTTAACCATACAAACATTCATATATGTACATAAATATGAGAACACAATAAAGGAGAGTCTGTGATTATTTCTACAGGATTTAAATATATAACTTTAAAATTTATTTAAAATGCAATATTTTGTTTGCCTTCTATGTCATTGAATAACAACATTTAATAGGTTTTAAAAACCATTTTAACAGATTTTTTTTATATTTGTTTGAATAACTTAGTTTTCTTCTTTATTATTATACCTTAGGCTCTTATTTTCATCAATAAACTAAAAATCTTTGATCTAAAGAAATTTCTAAAAAACTGTGAGAATGTTTTTGATAAAAAATAACATTGACCAGAGGTTTCCTGATAAATGCATATTAAATACATTTTTTGTTCTGCAAGAGGCATTACCTTATAGCTATTTTCCCTATAAATGTATATTGATTAGAGAGCTATTGTGTTTCATCCTGATTAGTATTTCACTAATCTGGTGAAGCAGGAAATGAATAATAAGAATCTAATAAAATTATGGAAAGTCAGTTTATATAGAGCATGCCAAATGACAGAAATTATCCTTTGCAATGTAATGAATACCTCATTAGCAACTCTTCAGAAGATTATGGATCTCTTCGTGCATACTTTCTTCATGTTTGGCTGCTGGCCTTTTAACGGTCCAGAAATCCAATCACTAATTATTCCTTATCACCTATCATCTGGCACTCCAAGTCCTGTCTTCCTTTTCAGTAAAAAATGAAAGTGTTTTAGGAAAATTTTTCTGACAGAGTATACTTAAGAACATCAATTTACTTCTTCTTTTGTCTTTTTAATATTTGACAGAAAAACTTTGCCACTTTCTCTTCTGCTGTCTTCAGGTGTCAGAGTTAGGTTTGAATGATATTTCTCCTGGGATTTATTGAAATAAGTAAATCTTTCTACTTACCCTTTCCTAGATCTTTGATGGGTTTTTCTTTCTGTCTCCATTTTATCTCATAATTTTTACTTCTCCACAATGTGTCTTGTTATTCCCTCATGAATCTTTCCCTATGAGGACCCCCAAAATGTCACATGGCAAGGTTTTTCTAAATCAGGAGGGCTCTAGTACAACTAAAATAAAATGTAAATCCGGCAATATTGTGAAATTCAAGGGCTTTCAAAAATATGTAGGTAACAGAAAATAAAGTTATGGTATATGCATAATATTGTTTATCAGAAAAGAAGAATATTATAATATTTGGAGAATACAGAGGAAGAAGGACTCACTCTCAATGGAAAAGATCAGGTTATGGAACTTAAGCTAGACATATGTAAGCCCACAGGGTCTGGTAACAAGCAATTAGGTGTGTTGAAGGAGCTGGCTGATGCTGCTGTGAGGCCACTTATCTCTGACAGTTCCTGATTATCCAAGGAGGTTCCTGAAAACTGGAAGAGACCAAAAGGCCATTCCTATCTTCAGGAAGGGTAAGAAGGGAAGTATAAGGAATAGCATCTCAGTCTCTGCATAGGTAACTGAGCAAGTAATCCTGGGAAATATTTTCAAGCATATAAATGCCAAGAAGGTAATCTGGAGCTGTTGGATGCATAAAGAGGAAGTCATGTTTGGCCAACCTTATCACCTAATGAAATGATGTGACTAAAAAGAGGAGAGTAGTGAATGTTGTTTTTCTTGGCTTTAATAGCTTTTTATGCTTTCTCTCTCAACGTCTTGATAGACAGATTGGTAAATTATAGATTAGATAAGTGGGAAGTGACATGAAATGAAAACTGGTTGAACAAGTGGGCCCAGAGGATTTTGATCAGCAATGCAAAACCACCTGGGGGCAGATCACAAGTGGGCCAACACTGCTTAGTGATCCTTTCCCTCTACTCAGCAGTGGCGAGACATATCTGGAGTCCTGGGTTCTGTCCCTCATATAGAAACTGATAAAGTGTAATGAACTTTTCTTCTCAGAAAAAAAAAAAAAAAAATCACAGTTTCGCAGGATTCACCACCAGATACCTTACAACTTTTTTCCTACATTTTTCTAAGTGTATTATTTATTTCAGTTCTCATTACTTTATTCCACCAACCTATAAAATCCCATTTGCCCTTGAAATTTATACTCTTCAGCTATGTATAGATTTTCAGTACATTAAATTTCTGTAGTTATTGAGTGAAGTTACAATACAAAATAATTTTTTAAATGGCCTCTATTTTGTATCAGCAAGTTGTTCCTTCACTAAAAGTGTTTAAATATCTAAGAACTTGATTATGACCATATATCAGGTGTATACTGAGCTACATGCTTCAATTGTTTAATCAAATAAATTACAGGTAAAGATTCTACTTGCAGTATTACAGACAGAAGCATCAAAAGTCCACTAAGCTGTTGAATGTTACCCCATTCAACTGACAATATCAGTAAAGAACCCTTAAAAATTTTATTTTTATATGGTCAAGTGATAAGTAACAGATGATGAAAAAACCTGCATATTTGTTTTCCTGTTTTGGTGTTTAAAGTATGTCAATATAATACCGTGACAAATATTCTCAGTGAAGGTCTCAGAAGTGCAGTTTTCTAATATTTTTTTTTCTGAAGTGAAGCTCTATTTGTTATTTCTCTCTCACCTTTTCTTCATTCACAAATAATCATGTCTACTTTGGACTACGCGGGTGTAAATGCAAAGGAAGGTTTAAAGACAACTTTAATCGTGCTGTTGCACTGAGAGACAGGTACCAAAGAGGAACAGTGGGAAATGAACTGCAAGTGTTACAGTTAAGTTCAGACAGTGAACATTGGAGAAGCTGGTGGAATTACACCCAGCTCTAAACATCTGTTAATCAGTGCAGTTTGATATCTAGACCCGTTTGTAGGCAGGTTTTTGATTAAGTAAAAATTCTGATTAACATCTTGCTATTCAGACCCTGAATTAGAGTGGGCCACTCCCTTCTGCTTACCACAAGATATCTTTGAAGGTTGTACTCTGCAGCAAAAGTCTGAGTAATTAATATCTTGGAAACAAATCTAGAAGGATTTTAAAACCTAATATATGGCAAACGTGTAGGGATTCTTTCCCGAGAAGGGACTGCCTACTCAATGCAGATAAAGTTTATCCTTCCTGAACTCACAGAGCCCTGAATTCTGACTCAAAATGCTTAACTGTTCAAAGTTGACAATTTTGTCCATATGATTTTTGCAAACAAGGAATGAAACCTCTGAAGGTTTGAACAACCTCTAGTTGTTCTATCTCTCTTTCCCCTTAGGGGATCATATTTCTGTCAAGGACACTTAGCCAAGATGTAAACCACCAGGCACTGTGAACGGCTATGATTTTCTGAATTTGATTGTCTCTGAAGTCAACAATGTGAGTTTTGAGTGCAGGAAGTAGTGTATGAGAACGCATGTCCTCAAATGGAGTAGCGCTGGAATAGGGAACTTACGACTGCCTTGTTTTCCAGAGCTGCCTCCCTTGTTTTGCTTCTCTCAGCACAAGGTGAGATGTATTTGAGTTCCACAAGAGAAGGCTGAATGTTGGAGACCTCCCTTTCTCAGGCACATCCCTGTGACTACAATCCAACACAACAATCCAGCATTTCCCCGCTGCTTTCCCACAATAATGAATTTTGCACTCCTGGCCACACAGCAGTTCAGTCTCAAGAGAAGGAACAGTAAGTGCCTCACTCCGATTATTCATGGCACAATGGTTAGGACACACTCCAGGGTGACAGGAGAGATGGATTCAGTCCCCTGTAAGACAATCAGCTGGGAATGTAAAGCTCTCATTTGCTTCTTGAACACTCAAACCACTAGACTATTAAGCATAAGACAGTGTCACCTTTACCAGATATCTTTCTCAGAAGAGGACTAAAACACTCTGGGTCCTGAGTGTGCACCTAACATTTTCTATTAATTTTCTGCATTCTCAGTGGAAAGATAGACAACTTAAAATACGAGTGGATCTCCCTCTGCTCATCTTCAGATACCCTCTCTCTCCACTGTGGTAGGCAAACTCCAGCCTCTTTCAAGGGCCAAACATGATTTTGTGCATAATGTCTATAAATAAAGCACCTAAATGAAGTGCACAGGATTATATGCAGGAAAATTAAATCTCTTCACACATGCCTGCTATGTAAGAAGAGTGACACTTGAACTTTTTTTTGTCAGAAAAATCACTGGGGAGTCCTGAGCTGAGACATGCGAGTACAGCAGCATCACTTTTGACCCTGACCAATACTGAATTGTTCAAACCGTTTTGCTCGGGTCTTGCTAGCTCAGGCATTCCCTGTGCCATACTCCTTTGTGTGGGGAGCCTGAGGACAGCATTTGATATCAGAAGTTAAGCATCTAAATCCACCACTTATGTATGCAAGAAGTAATGAGTTATTCAGAGGCAAAGGGCAGGGAGAGCCCTGTCAGCTTAATGAATATTTGGGGTACAGATGACCTCTGAAAATCAGGCCATTTATTTGAGCACCTAAAAATAGATTCAGATGTTTAATTTTACATATTCAGGTTGAAGAATTTTGGCTAGAGAGTAAATTAATTGCCTAAGGTCACACAGCAAGTCAATGTATAATGAGAAAGTAATAATGAGTGAAGAAAAAAAGGTATTTTTAATCTCTGTGGATATATTGAATCCCAAACCTCTTTTATTAAAAGTGTTCTTGAATATATCTCTGTATTTTTTTAATTGTGGTTTAGCATTATTATTTAAAATGCATTTTTCTTAATGAAAACATTACTTTTCTCAATGTTTTACCCAGATTGGTGGTATCTTCTTATTGCTATGAAAACAAAAGGTTCAGTCAGATCTTCAAGAGCAGATATTTTGTTGCATAGGTAGTTAATGAATGAGATATTTGATTACAAAGGGATAAGTAACCTTTCTGTAGCCTGCAATTAACATTTAACTTGATATGGTCAATAAGCCAAACGAAGGGAGAGTAAACTGAATAAAGAGGATTTTTCTCTCGTTAGGGGTTCATCACACACACACATGCTAGTGAAACATACTGTTGTGATTGGTGATTTTGTTTGCACATTCCTATAAAGCTAAGCTTTCATCTGGTCAAAAAGAAATAAAAGAACCCATTCACTCTCTGGAGAAAAACAATATTTTAATCCATTCAGGTTTCAAGTGTAGGAAGATAATTTATAACAGTCAAGTGCATTATTAGGCAATAATGATATCTCAGGAAGTTAGTCTCTCAGTTCATACTAAAATCCTGTGAGACTGGAGTGCCTAATTCCCTCACAGGCTTTCTAGTTTTAATGAGTTCTTGCTTACACACAGACACAGCAAGAGATATCTGTTATATCCTTTTCATGCAAATATAAATGAAACCTTCAGTGATATACTCTGATTCAAAATACATATAAAATATGTGTTTTAAGTAGTTATGCAGTTCAAAGTCAGCTGCACTGGGCCTTTTTCGTAGTGCACAGAATTTCTCAAGGCTGTTTATCATAAACATAACAATAAAGTGAGAATGGTCTCCACGTTAAGGTTTCAGGCTTGGAAAACACATACTGAATTTTTTTTACTGCTGCCAGTTTCCTGCACTACCTTGGCCATATCATCTATATCAGAGCATTAAAGAGCAAACACTTTCTTCAGTTGAAAGAGAAATCTGAGTTTGCAAGATTAGCTATTTCTTGGTGTTGAGGCTGATTATTCCTGCTGTGAGCATGATTCTAAGAGAAAATTAAAACAGACGAAAGCCCAAACTGCTAATTTCATGAAACCCTAGACGACAGTATCAGGCAAATGAATAATAATGTATGTCATTATTCTGTTATCATGAATTCTGTAAATATACGTTTTCCTGGCTCATCTCCCTGGTTCTCTTCTCCGTATCTGTTTAAGTCTTTCCAAAATTTCATATTCTTTGTTGCAGGAGCCCCTAGGATGGATTCTAGTATTAGGATGTGATTGGAATCACGCCATGGTAAGGGATTTTATATACTGGATATATATAAAGAATTTTATATCTTGGACCTTCCATGCAAGAGATATAAAAATAGTCTATACCAGTGATGGGCTAAACATTCAAACATTATATATATATTGAAGGGAAAGTACAAGAACTGCCATCTTTTATTATTTTTGAAGTTCATCATAACTGGACTTGTCATTGAGGCCATGATTCTGAAGACAGGATTCAACACTTGGCCAGGACTCACAATCAGTGAATGATCATAAATTTTTTGACCACTGGCACTTCTACATTCTGTCATGTGAACCATATATGACCGTGTGCTGGCTCTCTTTAGAGAAGATCTCAGCAACCCAGAGTAAAATGAGGGTTCCTTTCTTCCTACAGTGATGGTTGCTTAGTTTGTAAGCTAAATTTCTCATTGCAACTGTATGTTCAACACTCTTTTACTGTGCTTTTTTCTGTGAAATATGTCTTGTCTCAGAGTTTCTTAAAAGGAACATGTGCTCAAATTATATATCACCTCTCTGCTGTTCTCTGTCATGAGTCATTTTGGCCTGGATACCATTCCAAGACAAAAGTGTTTGCTTAAACCACATCAACCTGTTTATTTAAAGGAAACCAAGAGTAATGTTTTAACAAAATGGACTTCTGCTGTAAATAGTGTCCATGGCTTAAAATGAAAATCTACTGCCTCACAGTAAAGAAGTAAAGTACTGGGGTGATAGAGCTCAGTTTGTGGGGTTGCTGCTTGCTTTCTTTGGATCTGCTGAAAATATCCTGCGGTTTCTGAATTCAAGAAATATTTGACTTCTAATGATTCAGCCAGAGTGAGTTTGCAATCTAAACCACTGCCTTTATGGTTATGAACCTTGTTGCATATTCACAGCTTTAAATGTGGTTTCATTCACTGAAAGGAATGCAGAACCCATGTACATTTCTCTATTCTCATCTTCTATTTTCTTTTACACCTAAGTATTGAAATAGTTTTAAGTCTCCTCTTTTGAGACTCCTCTTTAACTTTTTCTTGTGTCTGTCAGGGAAGGACTAAGCATAAGATTATACATAAATCTTTTAAGAGAAAAGCATGTCCAGTTGTGGAACTTGTTGCTGATACTGTCTTCATCTCTTCTATCTGAAAAAGAGATCTAACAGGTGACCTAAGGGCAAGCTCCCCTGGCTGAATCAGTAACTCTCTTGAGTTGGTCTATGTTGAATTGTGTTTGAAGCACAAAATATTGTGTCCCATAGGGAAAGACAGACATGAAAATGGATTCATTTTGCATAAAACTTAGAGATGAAAATTACACAGGATGGATTTCCCTATGTTCTTAAAACTGATATAAGACCAGAAGAAAAAAGATTTATTATTTATTTATAGTAGTAATTAATGTTAAGAAAATGTATAATTGCAATATATTACAATATAAATTTTAATATTATATTTTAGTTCTTTAAATGTATCTACAGCAATCTGAATGTAAACCAATTTTTTCTCATTTTCAGTAAGATATTCTACTTTTATTGCCATTTGATAATTTTAATTTAAAATTTGTGCTGCATTGCAAACAAAGGAATGAAAAAGTTTGGGGTTTTTTCCTACTTGTCAACACTGCAAACTAAATCTGGAATATGAAAGTGAAGATAAAAAGCTTTTTATTTTTTTTCATACCCCGTCCCCAACAATAAATATTCTGAAGGGCAAAAGAAGTCTTAAATTACAGTATTGGCTTTCCTTTGCTTTATGAAATCTACTTTGGCCTTCTAGCGTGAGTCTGTGCCTTCAATGGGGCTACACAGATGCATGTATCTATGAGCATAATTTGTACACTCAAGCTGAAGAGTGAACCTGCCACAGGAATTTAATACTGTGGATTGATGAACAAAAAAATAAATGTCCCTTTCTTAGAGCTCTCCCCTTCTGTAGGACAGTCACCAGCAAAAAGTAAAAGTTCGTCTGTGTCAGTAAAAGGATATTATACTGAATATACCCAGGAAAAGCCAGCATGCTGAATAAAATAGGGGCATTTTTTGTTGGAAACATTAGAGTTGCAGTTTAGGCTTTCAGTTCTGTGCAGGTCAATAGCAGTAATTAATTCTATTCCATTGCATTCTTATACTGGTTTGCTCACGGCAATACCTGAGTGCATAATATTTGTGTTGCATGGTGGAATTGTGCTGGTGTGTTTCATTTAAGCTTGAGATTACTGCATGCAGTGAACAACACATTTTTGCCTTTTTTGTAAACCATATTACTATTAAAGGAATGTGCAGACACATTGATCCAAGGTGCAATTTCAGTTAGACAATATAGGGCGAAGAAGTAACTTTATACTCAGTGAGGACATAAGGGAGACTTCTAATAGCCCTTAGTTTCTGTGAGGGTTCACAATTTCAAGCCAGCTTTCAAAAAAACTTTGCTTCCCCTTCAGGTGAATTTCACCCTCTGTGGGTCTGCGCAGGAAAGACACAGTTCCCAGCTATTGTCTCCACATCAGAGCTTAGTTAATCTTCTAGCCAGACTGGTTCCAGGTCATTGAGTGCCTGAGAGAGATACGGTCTGTGGCATTGGCCATGATTGAAACCAGAGGCAGCTTCAGGCAGTGAGACAATCAGGGCTAAACGCAAGCAAATGGAGTTTGCCCACATTCATTGACAGCAATACAGATTTTACCCACTTCTTGCTGCTTTGCCTGAAAGACAAAGCAAACCAATGAGATTACTCCATTTCACCACAGGTTTTCAGTCTAATTCTACTGGGCAAAAGCCAGAGGCCTCAGTGGAAAACAAATGATGGCTGCACTGATAAAATTACAAATAAGAAAATTACCCCTCTCTACCCCCTGCAGCACCTTTTTCCTCTTCTGTATCTTCCTTTTTTCCTCTCCAATCAACAACACCACCAAAGGTTAGTAACACAGTGTGGTTTGCAAAGATTGGTGCAAACTGGTTGCCTCTCCAGCAAAGTGAAGTATGCTGCAGGCATGCCTGGATGGCTGGTACGTGCTCCAGAATTTGCCCAGTTCCCATCATGGGATGGAAAAGGCTCTGCTGTGGCCAAGGTGAGGAGGAGACTGAACAGAGATAAAACATTTCAATTTACATAAGACTTTTTACTACTGGGTCCTGACAACATATCAAAAACCTTAACTGCCCTGTGATCTGAGATTAATTAAAAGCTTTTAGTTTGCACAGGATGTCAATATCTCAAAATGTTTAATGTTTGCTCTTCATTTAGGGCATTGTCATTTTCCCCATTACTACATGGTGCACAATAATTTCTTTAAATATTACATTTCTTAGTGGCATGCAAGGGCAATTACTTGCCATGATATAAGATTTGAAACCTGTACAAAAGAACTGAGTTGCCTATAAATATTTTAAAACATGCAGGTAAAAGTACAAGAACTAGTTGGTATTATATAAGTAAAGAACAAGTCAGAAAGAAGAAGATATAAAGAATGTGTAGGAGAGAAAGAATGGCTGGAATGAAATGGAATTCAGGCTACTTCGTAATAGTCATCATACTTTTGATGACTGCAAGTTATAAAATAGAAGGAGTTGATCACTATTAGAGATCACTAGAAAGAAAAATATGCCATTCCCTTGCTTTGTAATCTTGTGTTCTCGTCTACTTTATTACATACAAAAAAATATAGAAAATTATGGATGACATATATTCTGTGTTACTGCAATGAGTTTATATAAACTCAACATTGACAGGTTTAAAAAAACCACCAAACCCCAAACCCAAATCCCACACTAAAGAAAAATACAAAATTTAGTGCAGAGTTATAATGGCTCTGTTTTATCTGAGTATATTTTTCCTTTTGTTCCTAATTTGCACAACCCCAAACTCATATTTTGATTCCCATTACAATAGAGTGAGGAGCAGGCAAGCAGGTGTCATTAGAGAATCCAGAGCTTTAGTCCATAAAACTTATGTCTGGCTTTTCAGGAAACTCAGATCCCTCTACACGTGTTCAGAGCAATACGGCCTTCTCGAGGGCCTCTGCTATCGACTCATCAAAACCAAGATGGTTCAGGTACTGCTGCGCTGGGACTATTAGCACTTGACTGAGAGCCCTGTAAGTCTCTAAGGGTCTTTGGTTCAAATATTTGTCCAGCTGGGTGTCATGAGGGAGCTATGTGACCACACATTCTCCTTTGTGTGCACTCATGCTTTCTGGTTCAAGCAACTTGGAAAACAAACACAGAAACCACTCATGGAACTGCTACCCCTTGGCTTCTCTGAGGATATTTAGCCCTTGTCTCCACGTCCTCTTGGAACCAATGCAAAAACTTTTAGCACTGTTTAAATGTACTGAGAAATTCACATTTCTGAGAAGAGCAAGATACATGCTTATCTTTCCTAGCACCAGTGAGCCTATTCAGATTTGCTGCCCTGCAGTAGTGAAGCATGCCGCTCTCATGGAATGCTAAAAGGTGTTTGACAAGCTGCACATCAGTTAAGCCCATCATTTTAAACACTCTCTATATTCACTTTTAATGTCGTATCTTTCCACTATTAAAGGTTAAATATTCTTTAATATTAGTTTTTGTATCCCATAAGCAAAAATAAGTAAAAACAATGAATCACATACAGAGTAACACACTAAAGGCAGTATAGTATGTACTATTTGATATTATTTAATATTTATACTATTTGAGAACAGCTATTTCCTCCACAGGAAATGTGGATAAGGAGACTGATGATAACATTCACCGCACTACAGGAGAAGGCTTTTGGTACAGTTTATCAATCATATTGTGCTGTTTGGGGAGCCTTAAAGGTACTATATTGAAAACCTATAGTGCATTAGAAGCCTTTAAGTTTTATGCATTTAATATTTCTTCTTGGTCTGCTCTGATGTGGAAAATAGGAAGCACAGACTTACTCATTTTGAGTGTTTTTAGACTGTCATTCTATTGATAAAGGTACAATTTTATTGTTTTATTTGCAATACAGGACAAATGTGTTCAATGAGAGTAAAGTAACAAACAGCAATTCAAATCCAGGGCTCAAGAAATATAATTCCATCTCATTAGTTATGGATGTCACATTGCTTGTTTCCTGGATCTTCGTATGTTTTACCCCAGCAACAGACATGAAAACAAAAGAAAGAGATTACAAAAAAAGCAAATAGGTGAATCAGAACAGGGAAAAAAAAATGCAGAAAACTGGAACAAACAAAGTTTGCTGCATACTGAATTTCTGCCATTTTGAGTTTCAGTTTTTTAACCCATAGTTTTGGTCTCTTCAAAGGAGTGAAATACTTTATCTTCTTGACAGAACAAATTGAGTGGAAAATTACATAAACCCCACAGCAGATGTTCTTTCCCACATTGTTTGGGAATTTATCCCTGTTACACAGTTCTTCTAGGGCCCATGCCAAGCTGAATGGGGACATTAGCAAACTTGAAGATATGTTTAGGTGAGCATTATGCAAATACTCTCTTACCATATCCTTATTATTTTTCAGTGCCAGTCAACTTCACCATGGTATTTTATTTTTCTATCAATAATATCTCTGTGTAGGTGCTAGACATATTATATCTCCATTGCAAATCCAATAAATGAGAACCTGTTTTTTTTCACTGAAGCAAAAGCCAAAGTCCAGACCTCTATAAATTCAGTTTGCTATAATGAATGGGTCTTGGAGTCAAAGTTGTCAGGCAACAAACAACAGGAAAAAATAACCCAATTCCAGTTCCTACTGCCTGCAACATATCTATAGCTGCATAGCATGCTAATTTCTGCAAATCAGATGGTATCTTCAAAATTATAATGCACCACCAGCAAGTTAAGCATCTGTATAAGAGTAAGATTTGTCATCCATCATTCAGTGAACAGCATAAGGCAACTTACTGTCATCTAGTGCCAAGTGACATCCATCTAGATTGTCTGCCTGTCCATCTGACTCTAAACTTTGCTACAATCTTTTCATCAATCCTTTTTTTTTAATTATTATCCCTATTTTTTTGATGTTCTACTACAGCATGCACAAAGTTTGTGAATGAAAACAATGATGTTATAACTAATGCACAAGGAAAATATCTTCAATAAATATTCATTATCCCTGTTTATTTTTTAGCAAACATAGTGAATTTCACCAATGGAAGTCCCAGTAGAATAACAAGAGAGATTTACAGCCAAAGCTGAGGAAGATACATCTGCAGCTGAGAAGTGCATGAAGAGATGCATAGGAATCTGGGGATAAATCAACAATTCCATGCTCTGGGGTGCATTCACAAAGAAATTAAAGACTACCTGCAGAGAAAAACGTCTCTGCTGTTTTTCCTGTATTTCCTTGCTCCTAAAAATACATCGAGAATTGGGACAGTGGAAAAAAGAGACTGAAGAATAGCAAAAAGAGATGAACAGCAGTGGAAGTTTTCTCCACTGGGATTAATTAATTAGTCTTCCTTGGCCTAGGAAGAATAGCATAGAGCAGATTCATTGGATCTGAGAATTGGACAGAGCCTGATGTATTTAAATAGAAGCAGCAATTTACACAGGAGAATACTCAGGAAAAACGTGAATTCCTTTTGTAACAGATAAATGCTGTTTGTGATGTTTCCAGTAACATCAGGAGATGGTTTTGGAAATGAAACATTACTGCAGTGACTGGTGGCTACGCTTGAATGATTCCTGGAGCACTTTCATGGTGAGCTGAGTTTGCCAGAAACCTTGGTCAAAACCCAGTAACACCACTACATGAAAAGGACATTTTCAATAGGATCAGGATGAATCTAGGGAACAAGAAATTAATTTTTATTTAATTAACTGTAAGAATAGTTATCATGATCTTAAACTGATATTATTAGAGAGAAAACAGAAGACAAATACGATGTTAAAAGGTATATCAAAAGCTAATATATAAATCATTATATTCAGAGATCTCAGACCTTGCTAGTAGTTGTTGCTCTAAATTCTTCCAGCCTTAATATATGGATCATTATTCTCTCCTAGAGAGAGAATAACTATAGGGAACTATGTGGATACACCTCTGTTTTTGACGCAGTGATTGCAAATTGTTAATTCATCAGTGATGAATCTATTGCAAGAGTTTTCTGTATTCCCATCCCTCTTTCATCATCAGCTTGTGCAGACCACAGGCCTCCCTGCTGCTGTGACTCAACCCAGACGACCTGGAGAAACCTTCTGAAGGCTGATGATACAACTCCTGAATAGTCACAGATCTGGTTAAAATGGTTCATGTGAATGTAGTAAAACCATTTATAGTAGTCATAAACTCAAAGGAATTTCTCAATGCCTGCTGATCTGGAGATCCCTCTACCTTAGTCCAAGAGGGTCAAAAATAATAAGGAGGAAATGGTATGATTTTGTCACCATCTTTCCTGTCCATAAAGCTGAAGAAGGCAAAAAATTGATTTGAAAAAGTATAGTAGAGTTTTGCTAGCATCTCACATGCAACTTAATTAACTGAATACAAGAAGTTGGCCAATAAATTTAGATGATGCAGTTCTCTTCCTATTAGCAGAAGTTAATTAGTGAGTCTTCTATTTATGGCCCTTGTACTGGGACAAATAAAAACTCAAAATTTTCAAAAATGTTCTGAGTTCAAAAGTCACACAGGCTCAGATATGTAAAAGGATTTATGGTACTTCTTCACTTCCTGGAAAAGTGGAAAAAAAAAAATCTATGTAACTTGGTTGCTAAATCCTTTCCTATTAGCACACTTAAGTTGGATCCTCAATAACACTTGTGCTGAGTACTGCTTTAGCTTTCCTAATACAGCTACAGTTTTTCTTCCTCACTCCAAGCTGAAGAGCCAATTCAATTTGATACTAGAGTCAGCATAAAACATACAGAAAGGCTTGGCCTCTTGGGAGACAACAGAGAGCGTGCCAAGAGAGGTCTGCAATAATGAATAGAAGATGCCACGAACAGTGTATCATAGGTCCTGGTATGCTAAAGCTACAGAAGGTAGCACAATTGTTTAACCAGCTTTCATTATTCTAAGCTATTTCTGTAAACTTCCCAATGACTGTTAAATACAATGGTCATTGATGATCTCCTAATTCTTGGACCTGTGATCTAGGCTAGGTAGTAGACTTTATGGACACGCTCATGCAGCCTTTGTCTGGGCCACCAAGAAAATACACTAAAATGGATGGCTTCTTCATTTAAAGGTTATTCTTCAAGAACAACAGATACCACTTCTGCAGTCTAAGTATGGAAGTGGATTTCAACACTAATATAACTTTATGGACTTAATTCAGAACATTTTACTGCATTGCTTGACATCCAGGTCTGTAAGGAGAATTTATGTTTCTATCCTATGTTATTGTGTTTTTAAGTATGGAAATAGAAAGAACAAGATAAATTGCAATAATGTTATGACAAAAAGTAATGTTGGACTTTGGCCTGGAGCCCTCATCCTTGTAACACAAAATTTCTGTTGGCAAAGATAACAAAAAAGTTAAAAAATCTTAGCCCAGACTGCACTAAATAAAATGTGTACATATGAATCTTGACTAATTATACAGTTCCTGAACTAAAAGCAATAAAAATAATAATTACCTGTATTCTATATACTGGATACTCAAACAGTACATATGAACTCTATGGCTTCCAAAGAGATGCCAGTTTTCATGGCCCTTCCTTCCTTCCTTCCTTCCTTCCTTCCTTCCTTCCTTCCCTTATTTTTTTATTCAAATAGGTCTTATTCTAGCCAAAGGAACCACTGACTGTAATGTGAAAACACTCATAGTGGACAAAGTTTCTACCATATGTCTCCTTTAAAATACATTGAGCTCTCTTAGAAATCTAAAGCTAGCAAAGACAAAATTCTTTGAAAATGAGCTCCAGGTCATATAGGTGTGTTTTAAGAATTTTATATTCTATTCAATGTATGTTCTCTATCTGTAATAAACACTCAATTTTTTGGCCTGCTTTAATATTCAGCATTCCTGAGGTTAGTAGATTATATGAAAACAATGTTAATAGCATAACTTCTCTTTATGCTTCCAACACAGCCTGTCAATAAATCATGTTTAAATAACTCCCAGTCCTGTAAAATAAGACATTTGTGATGCTTCCAGTATTTTGGATATTTATTATAAAAGGATTGTGGCATGAAACATTGGAAATGAGTTTTGGTGTATAAAAAGAAACAAAAATTCTACCCCCTATAATGTGGGACAAATTAATATTTCAATAAACTTTAATATGGGTTGATAGAGATAGGAACTCAAATCAGTAGTATGCTGATATGTTCCAATTGATGCATATCCATAAATAACTTTAGTTTTACCTACTATGAATACTGCTTGAACCCTCTAGTTTATCTGTTTCTTTACAGAAGAATCCTTAAATCATCCCTTGACAGCTAATTGTTTGAACTCCCTCTAGACCTCTCTGTAATAAAAAGCAGTAACATCCTGTGGGACATTTGTTTTATCAGCAGCCCTTTAGCTAACACTCAGGATGAAATCCTCCACTGACTCTCAGTTGCAATCATAAGACTTTTTCCAGGCACTGATAGAGGAATAGAAACCTTTCTGGTCAGCACAATGCCTCATTGTCTAGCAGCCCTACGGCTACAACAGCAGGCACAGTTCTGGAGCTCATGCTCAGGCCAGTAACAGCCACTTAGTTTAATCCCTCTTCCGATAACCACATCTTTAAGTATCACAGTCCTCTGCACACAAACAGTAACCTTAGATAGTTTCTCTGAAACCTTCAAAGCGAACCTGCTTTATTAATCTGCATTCAGCTGTGGGAGCAGGTAGTCCAGAGCTGTGAACCTGTACTCACCATTAACGCCTTTGTTGGTCTTCAGCAAAGTATTTAACTTTCCTGTCTTGGAAAGTTGCCTTTGACAGACATTTTTTTAGAAGTTGACCAGCTCATTGTAGAAAGAGACCTTTATTTGTCAATTTTATGTCAATTGCCTTTGATGGTTGGGCTGCTGGAACTCAGTTGCTGTGTTCTGCACAGTAACCTCTTTGACCACTACTGCTAGATTTAAAAATTTGCATTACAAGACTGCTGCTGCAGCCCTTTTGGGGTGATGGTCAGAAGTAGGATATGCTGAATAGATATTGGTGGTGAATGTCTGAGACAGCCAACCTGTGTAGTGGATAGCACTGTATATTAGCTCTTTCAGGACACAGTTCATGATATCCTGAAGTAGGTGTCTGAAACAGGGAAGATAAATTATACCTCCGTTGAGTCTGCAGGGAGTCCAGCCTGATTAGTTTAAATGTTGATGTCTCTATTGCAGCTTCATAGAGATAGCAGAGAAGAGTCACACAAAAGGAATGCCTGTACAGGAGTAGTTATGCCATCTCTAATGTAATCCAAACATGAAGAATTATCTTCTGTTTATATAGTTTTATCTACATCAAGATGAGAAGAAGAAACAAGAAAAAAAAATAAAAGGGAAAGAATAAAGAAAAGGAAAAGAAAAAAGAAAAAAAATGAAAAGAAGAAGGAAAATAAAAGAAAAAGGAAAAAAGGAAAGGAGAGGAAAAAGGAGAGGAGAAAGGAAAGGAGAGGAAAAAGGAGAGGAAAAAGGAAAGGAGAGGAAAATGAAAAAGGGAGGGAATGAGGCAGAAAATTAAATCAGTGAATAAACATCTACCAGCTATGTCATTCTAGGATATAGTTAGTTGATATGCAAACACTCATCCACAAATAATTAAGAGTGTCCCTTTGCTCAAAATCTGTCAAAATATACTTTGCTTGTTATTAACTCTATTTCCTCTATTTATAATGTTATCTCCTATCTTCAAGGGATGAACCCAAGCTAAGGATTTGACATTTCATTCATATTTCATTGGGTGAGTAGATTTGTTCTACAATTTGGGAGCATGCAGAATTAGAAAAGCGCTTCATATTTGCCTATACCTGAATGTTTCAAAATCAGCTACTGAGGCCTGGCTTTCATGCCAGGCTGGAAAACCAGGAGGATTAATTTCCTATGAAATAGGAAAATATACCATTTCAGTTTTGCTAATAATGTCATGGGAACTGCTGTATAGAATCTGATCAGTTGTTCCTCTGATCTAAGAAAAGCCCTAACTGTGAATAATACCAGTTTCTTCAAAGCCAAGTTCAAAAAACACTGTTGTGAGCCCCTATTTAATTATCTGCCTGATGAATGGTCCCTTTTTCCTCTTCTTTAAGACTCTGTTTATGCCTGAAGCCCAAAATATTTCAATGTTTTCCAAAAGAGTTGCTTGAGTTGTGTTTTAGCACTCTTCACTATACAGTTGTATGGGTTCTTTGTCTATACACACATCTAAATTCTTTTAGGGATTCAACCATCAGTGAGTTCCATAGAATTCTTTTAATCCAAAATACATATTTTACCCAATTCTGCCTCTTATTCCTTACCATCTCGTTGATTGCCATTTTTTCTTTTATTCTGAGGAAAGGGAGGTAGAATTTTACAAAATGCCGATTAGTATGCCATTAAACAGCACCAAAATCTTCTTTGTTCCAATGCTACTTATACTGCATAATAGTACGTAATTTGCTCTTCTTACAGTCTCTATACACTCTCAATCTTATCAGACCCAGAAGAGAACTCCCAATAAGTGTTATCCGCTTGGAAGAGATTTATTCTAAGTTTATGGAATCTGAAGGATTCCACAAGTTATCTTTTTTTTTTTTTTTTGTTCGTATTCTGAATGTCTTTGGTAAGAAATAGGTAGAAATTTGAAGTGCAAAGAAAGTTAATACAGGACAGATAACACTGTTCTGGTTAGCTCTATCCTTTCTGCCCTAAATGTCAGATTCTGCTCTTCTTTTTTGAAGGAGATGATGCGGAGAATGGAAATCTTGTTTTATCCAGGAAGTCATCAGGGGACAATGTTTTAGGAACAGCAACAGCAGGGGATGGGTCCTGTGCCATTCTAGGTAAGATGACAAAGACATCAGCATGCTCTCCGTTTCCTTTACACAAACAGCCATGAGGAGGAACTAGGAATCCTTCAGTTCAGTTCAGAGCTTAACCTGCCTGATCACACCCATAAACACACAAAGAATATCATGAGTTGGAAGGGACCCACTTACCTGGCTTTTAAGTTGATGACCTGTCTCAACCTTGGTGATATAAGCGCTGGGCTTAGCTCAGGGTCAGCTCTAGAACTATGTGTCTGGATGGATTGTCAGACTTTCCCTTTTTTTTCTTCTACCTCAAAAACCCCACAAAACTTGGCTTAAAGGGGGGAAGGACAGGAAATTGTGAAATTAATGGACAGTATAGTTTAAACATCTCAAGAGCAGAAGGTTTCCGTACAAGCAAAATACAGTCAAATTCCACATACTAAACTGCACCACGAAACAGTCGTGTCATGTTTGGTGAGGGATACTGACCTTGGAATGTATCCCTACAGGCCTTCACAGAGGGATGAGCTCACACTGCTGCACTCAGAGTCAGCACCATGCCCCTCACTGTGGCTGCAGTGCTTGTGCTTGAGCTCAGTGAGTAGCACATGTCAAGGTTTATCATGATAGTAACAGTATTATCTTTGGACCCTGAGCACAAGAAAGCTGCACTTGTAAAGCGTGTTATTTCAGTATATTCAGTTTTCTTAAAAAATGTATAAAGCGAACCCAACAGAAAACAGCGTTTTCCCCAGATTTTTGTGACACTGGACTGTGGGAATTATTGAATTATAATCCTCAGGGGTGTAGTATAATCTCTAGTGCCTGCAGCCTTAAACTTGTGATTAAAAAGTTGCACTTTAGTGAAGAGGTTTCAGTCTTCAAACGAGCCCATTGCTAGAGAGAGCATAGTGACTTCTGCAGTACTTTCCATAAACCCTTACACAACTAGGTCATTAATAAGAAATTAAACATTTTGAAGCAGTTGGAAGTTGAATAGGTGACTACTTAATGTAATGAAATAACTGAATTTAGATTTTTACAAGATGATTTTTTTTTTATTATTTTGCTTAATCCTCTCAGAAACTTTGGCATTACAGAACTTAAAATTTTCATCAAAAAACCTTCTCAGAGAAAAATTCTTAATAAAGGTTTTCTGGTTATATTTTATTCTATAGGGTCTGTATATTTTGTTTTGCTTTAGGCTTCACTAAAATGATTCAACTTTCATAAAACTCTTCTGAGGAAAGGAATTTAATTAAAAAAAAAAAAAAGAAAAATTCCAACTGACTCAAACCCCAGGACTATGAGAACAGTGATGATCCGAGCAGTGAATATTACTCTGTCAATGTGCTTCTAGAAGTCCATGATGCAGATCCCTGACAGTACAGCTGTGTACTGCAGTCAGGGCAAAACCAAGGGCTGAAACAGCTGTGACAGCAGAAATCTCTAATGCTCCTAGAGCGCCTGTGCTTACACCAGCAGCACAGCTTGTGGATGCTTTTTGTATTTGTAAAGGGCTTATTTGGCTGATACAGATGCATCCGCACAGAAGCTCTTTGCCAGTGTAGTACTGAGGTAAAACATCGTTACTGTGGACATAAACTCAAATTGTATAAACCCAGCTCAAATGAAAAAAAAAATCTTTGGGAGAAAGGGCTGTGCTACTAAATAACTGAGGCACTTGACAGTGGTGATCATGCAGCCTTGTAGGACTCAGGATTATCTATACAAAAGACTAAGACTCAGAGAGAGCCAAGAAAAAGGCACTTCCCCCCATTGAGGCAAGCAGAGGCTGTGTCCTAAAGAGGTGGAGCTGAAGCAGCGAGTGAAACCTGATAAACTCTTCTTTGGTAGATGGTTTGTGACTTCATTGTGATTCCCTTAGCTGGTTTTAGCAAAATGGAGCTTGCAGCTTGAAACAGGACCCTGCAGGGAAACCCAAGTTGCTCTGAAAATTTCTATTTCAATGTTTGCTGTGTGACAATGCTTTCCTGTTGTGTCATGGGTTATTCCAGTGCAGAGGGACCAAAAAATAAAAACTTCTGTCCTGAATTACCCTCAGTCTGAATGGTCCTACTTTGGAGCAGGGCCAGTGAGGTGGAGGATGAATCACAGTGAGGCATAGTATTATGACATAATCTGAGAAAAAATTTCTAACTTCAGTAACTAGTCCTGTGAATATTTCTGGGGACTTCAGACAATTCAAGCTAGTGGCAAGAGAGGTTTGCTGTTGCACTTACTGTCATGTACATTTTGCATTTAGTCATGTCTGTAAAGCTACCTGATGCCAGTTAGAAATATTTTGATAATTTTCCTTCCAGGGCTGTGGGAGCCATGGTATCCCATCCTCTGTTATGGGAAGCAGCTGTAGCAGTGTGTCCGCTTCTCTTCCCTGCAGGAAGTGGAGCTTCATCTATTCTTGAGCTTACTGACAACAAATGCCTTAAAACTGCCCCTATTTCTCTCCCATATATTTTCTGGGTGGGTGCTGTGTCATCCAGACATATTTCAAAAGGGTGCTGGAAGGCACACATCTTTCACAAACCTTGCTGAGAAATAATAACAGCAGAATTGTTGCCATTGCATGTAGCTGCTATATCTGTGAAACAGCTGGACCTTCTGATTCCCTGATTCCCATTTTCTGGGCAGACAGACAGGGTATTGGAAGGCAAGGGGAGCTATCAGAAGAGGGGAAGCAAGGCTAAACAACAGCAACTAAGCTGTAGGTCCTGAGTCTTTCATTCAGCAGCAGGGAATGAGTGAAGTGAAGTTCTGTTGTGGGGAGGATGGTGACTTCTGTGAATGTTGCAGGTGCCAAAAGTATTTATCAAGAATATATTTTCTCATGCAGAAGTTAAAAAAGTACACCTTGATTTCTAACCTTCCTGATTTTGGCTCATTTGGCAGTGGTCAGAGATTAACTTCCTTGTTTTCCTTTACCATGACTGATTAGGAGGTGAACTACTCATCTGTTTTTTCTCACTGCTATTGTTTTACTCAGGAGCAATATAAACATCTAAGTGAGAATGTCATGACTGAAGGAGAATTAAGCATACTAATCTGCTCTCTGTGCCAGCCATTAATATACTATATACCCTGTCTCCACTTCGCTTTCATATTCATTACTTCTTTAATGAAGAAAAAAAGATATTTTAATGGTCAAAAAATTCTAAATGATTAATGGTACATCAGTTAATGACATTTTGAAAGTATTTCAGGCTGGAAATATGACACTACAATCATTAAAAATCAGATTCAATTTCCAAAGGTCCTAATCTTAAACTTTATACTGCTGGCAGAAACATAAAATGATATCCCGTAAGCGCGGGTGCTTCTGTATGATGGAAAAGCTCAGGAGTTTTGTGAGCGCTGCCAGAAAATAATGTGTTCTCGGAAATTCTGGAAGTTGAGCAGGAAGATAACTGATGAGGATATGACAAGGCAAATGAACAAATTGTTCGGTATAGAGGAATGCTTAATACAGAGAGATCTTTTTCTCTGAGACATTGTTTGGGGTCCAAGAGTAGCATAATGGCTCCAAATGGATAAAAACAACAGTAAATCCCATTCTCATGCATTATGCATAAGCTCTCGCTATTGGAGTTTGCACCACCATCTGGTGTTTAATTATTCCCGCTTTACACCACACGGTAGTGGGAATCTAATCAAATGAATATGTACATTATAATAATTTGGTGCATAGATTCTGGTTTGCTAATTATTAGGTGCCAGGCATCCTTTTCTAAAACTGAAAGTTTAAATTCATTCTAAAAACTATCTGTTTCTGTAGGCTTTCACTGGCAAATACAACAATTACTTGTTCCATCCTTTAAAGATCCATTATTTCTATATGACTGGTTGAGTTTCTCTAACATCTGTACAACATAAATTAGTTATACAGTAGTGTCAGAATTCACATTATCATACACTGTTAGTATTGTTAGAAAGGACCTTGTCTGTTTGCAGTTTTAAAAAGATATATATATATATATACATACACACACACACACATGCACACACATACTTTGCTATTGAAGGCCTCTCTTCCTGTCTCCCTTGCTGACACAGTGGCTGTCACTATCTACATAAAGTTTTGCTAAGTATCCAGGTTTTTTTTTTTTCCACATTATCACCTGTAGACCGTTAGATTTCAATCTGTCATCGGTGTGTCTGAAACCAATATCCTATGTTATTAGTTAGGATGGTAGTTCCTACCTGGCAGTAAGCCCTGCTGTGAAGAGTGAGACTCCTCAGCAAGTGAAGTGTGCCCTGCTCCCAGAAGGGATGCTGAAAAATGACCGGGTCTCTCATGGACAAATAATTATGTCCACATATTTTCTGTTAACACATGTTTTCATAAACTGAGATACAATGTAAGGAGGGTCAACAGGATTTTCTGGAATAATCACTAAGAAAACTTGGAAGGCTTTAGCAGTATGTTCAATGGTGTCACCTCCTACAAGGTGATGGCTATCTGGTACTATAATGTTGTTAAGGGACATTCAGATAACCAATGCATCCAGCAGTGTTACAACTTACAAATTTAATTTACTCTTCTACGTTTTGATATATTTTTAACTCAGTGATTTGTGATCTTGTGAGCAAATTCACAGGGTTAGTTATGATATATAGCACTAAAAACATGTCTAAAAGCTGCAAAAGTTCACATTGGCAGACATATTTGAGAAAATAAAACAAAGTAGAATGGTAAGAGACTGAGAGCCTGGAACAAAAGTATTTTGATGTGCCGGTTTGGTGTTTTTTCCCACCTTTGAAAATTTTTCTATTATTTTACCTATGCTTTTCCTTGATCTGTGTTTCAGTAATCTTAAAAAAAATAAAGATAAAAAGAAGACTTAGAAGCCATACTGCTCAGATAATTTTCAATGAAGACTAAAACCTCAATTTCATATTATCCTGACAATTCAAATCACCCCATCTTTCTTCTTTCTTTCCTCCTGTTCATGGAAACTTTCATAACACATATTAACTTGAAATCAATTCTTTTTATCAAATGAAGAAAACATCACAGTTCAGAAGATCATTTTTTACTCTTCTGCAAGAAAGAAAAAAAGCCTTGTTAAACTTTTCATTCATTATTATGTGTGTTTTAATCAACAGTCTTTTGAAATTAATATGTTGATTTAAATGGCATGAATAAAACTATAGTTTATAGCAGACACTACAGAAAGTGTATGTATTATAATAGCAAAAACATTCTATTTGAAATTAACGTACTTATCCATAACATGAAAGGAATTCTTTCACTCTACCAACTTTCATATTTTATAAATACAATTGAAGTAGAACTTCTAAATTCAGTAATATCACCAAATCTGAATACTTCCAAAATATACGAGTTGCAGCATCAACAGCTAAGCAAAGACTCTGTCATTTTCATTTTGTTGTAAAAAAAAAAGGAAAATTCCATTATATTTACCATTTTTCAAATATCCATATTTGAATAATATAAAAGCTAAACAAAATCAGACATAGGACATTTCTCTATAGGCCCAGTGGGTATTAAAAGGGATACTCATAAAAATAATTCATATAATATTTTCTGATACAGGCTCTCAATTTTTTTGTGTGTATAAAATGACGATAGAAAGAATTTGAATGGAATAACGATTGTCTTGGAAACAAGTTTCACTTTTTTTTTCAAGAGAAAACCAAATAAGAAACTATCAAAAAGTCTAACAACATCCGGCAGTTGCTTTTGACACAGAGTATGTTGTTTCCCAACTGCTTCTGTCTCCAGGAGCTATTCTGCATACAGTGATCCTGGAGAAAGTGGGAATGCTGTGATATCTGTATCAGCTCAGTGGGCTACCAGGGAACCTCAAAATGTTTAGGTCATATTTCTAGTTCTTGAAGAAATTAGGGAAAGGAGTCCATGGGGTTAAACTTAGTATTATCTCATCAGCATTATCTCATCAGCATTCAGTACCACTGCCATGGAATGAAGGAGTAAAAAATAACAGAGAAACATGAGAAGAGGAATAGATAAAAGGCAAGCACTGAGAGGAAAAACATGTTGTTTCTTAATTGAGCTGGAGGAGGGGAAAACATTGCTTGCAGCATCTCTCTTTTGATGAGAAACTTTCTTGTGCCCATGATTATGTAGGTTAAAAAATATAGTGGCATCTCTATGTAGTCACATTGCAATTCTTATGTAGTAAATCAGTGGTGAAAATTCAGGAAGAAAACAAGAGGAGGAAGTGAGGAAATATATAATTCAGCAATGTGAATATTTGTAGGAAGTGCAAGGTTAATTTATCTGACTGAAGACATCATTGTAACCCTTTTGAAGCTGTACACATTTACATCAGATGAGATTTTTCTCTCCCTTCTTTCTCCCAATGCCTCAGTCTCTTTCTCCCCACTCTATCCCAAAATGTCTCTGATGGTGTTTGTAGTTCCATACTGTAGTTTATATCGAGCACCAAATGGCAAGAAGGGAAGACATCACAAACTTTTGAGGGTATTAGATTCGGTGTTAAGTCATTGTCTCATGACAATGACTTTTTTTCTGAGCCATCTAAACCGCACATATTTTTGATGTTGCAATTTTCTTTTTTTTTTTTCCTTCCTTTTTACTCTTCAGACAACAGCATCCCTACCTATTATCTGGCTTCTCTAGAATTAAACCCACCAAAGTGAATTCTGAAATGGAATTTTCAATGTATTCTATTTGCAGACTCAGAATAAATATGGCAAGAACAGCCAGTGTAATGGCATTTTGGCACTTTGTCTCACAGGTGGCAGAGGAAAGTACAGAAACTGAAAAAAAATGACAAAACCACCCCCTACAAACAAACCAGTAAACAAAATATCCTTGAACTAGGGATAAAGGTCGGGCGTCGGGCAGAGGCTTGATACTGCTCTTATTGTAACTAATCCTAATGCAACGTTTTCTAATTATAGGATAAACATTCCCTCTCGGATGGAGCTGCCTGTCAGCCCACTGTAAGGGAGAAATTGCCATATGGACTGCTCTGTAGACGGCTGGGCAGTGGCATGTGTACAGCTGTGCAGGACCAGCACCCAGGTGTTTCAGCCTGCCAGTTCTGCAAGGGTGGGGAGGAAACTCAGTCAGGGTGAAAGAAACCAGCAAGATGGGATTTGAAAGGAAATAGCAATAATAATAAATAACATTAATGGATAAAAATTAAGTGCGCTTTTTTTTTTTTTTTTTTTTTCTGGGTTGGATCAGGGTTTTCCATAAGGAACAAAGTCTGGTCTTTTTTAAGATTTACTGAGACTCTAAATAAGAAATACGAATGTAACACAAGTGTAGGTATCTGTGAGCTTGCTCAAAATCATGTTAAAAATAGCAAATAGGATGGAACCGCTTTGCTGCCGCATGAACTAAATGAGCATACCTGAAACAGACAGACAGCACTAATTTCTATCCACAGATTTTCTCAGCTCCCATTTCTGGATCCTCTGCTGCCTGACTCCAGTGGCTCAGCTAATACAGGTCTTCAGTCCTGTGCTAAATTTACTACTTCTACCATCGGGAATGCAAAGTCACCTCACTGACTGCATCCAAGTCTCTTTTGACTTGTGCTGGTGAGGCTGCTATAGAAATCTGAGCTTCTTTCTGTCACAGCTGAATCTGGAAAAGATACATTTTATGCTACCGTCAGCTGAATCCTGCACACAGCTGCATCCAGATTCAGATATAACCATATACACAAATAACAGTGCTGTGAAGCTGTGAACACAAAGGAAATACAGATTGAAACAGCTATTACAAAGTGCCAGAGAGTGTTTTGTGCTATACAAAAATACTTATTACTAAGTATTTGCATTGGTTACAAAGCTTTAGAAATGCTTTAAAGGATACTTTTTACCAATGGATGACTATGATGAGGAGCACCTGTAAATATTTTTGATTATCAGTCAGTATATGTAGGCTGTTATTTTGCTTTGGACTGAAAAACTTGGAAGAGTACTTTGAGAAAAATAAATTTAAAAACACAGCAAAAATTAGCATTATATGTAACATACATGCAGTTTTCTTTAATGTAAAATAATACATTAATGAAAACCAATGTTTAATTTTTTACTTTTTAATGATGTCTTACACTATATACACTGCTGACCTTGTTTTATGTTGAAAAAACAGAGAAAATTAAGAATGTCAGCCTAAGCATCTTTGAACTTATAACAAGTGTGGACTCTCCACTTCCTACAGTAATCATCCTAAGCTTGACAAACTTTTGAGGGATTTAGCGCAATAGCTAGTGTGTCAGGGGGCTCTACCAGTGGGAATCTGGACTGAGGAATGAAGTAGAAGTGAATTAAACACACTTGAGTTTTGGTCATTAGTTTTTAACAAGGCAGAAAACATTCACCCTCTTAATCTTGACAAGAAATTAGTGTTTTAGAAAGTCAAATGTAGGACTTATATAAGAGAGATCAAATAAAAATCAGACTTCCTTGGCATTCTCATCCCATTCCATGGAGACTCAGAAATGAGAAAAGTTGCCTTCTGGATATGCCTCTTGCTCTTCCATGATTACAAAAGGAGACCTGACAAATTTCTTAGACTAGACTAGCTCTTACATAGCTGCACTAGGAGGAATGAATCCCATCTGTGGGGTGAGATTTTTGAAAGTGCTTACATGACTTCTGTGTTTACTTTTTACTGGCTCTCCAGAAATCTGTGTTTCTCAGCTACTTATATTTGGAGTTTATTTGAATTCCAATAAAATGAGTAGACAAGCACCTTACCAAAATCCAAGTATGCTGATTATGTCCTTAAATTCTCAGTGCATTTTCTAAGCATAATTTACAATTTTTTTGCCTGTTTCTTTGTTAGCTCATACTTGGGAAAGCAATGCAGAAGACGTATACATCCACATGGGGATACTGATTTTAAAAGTATAACAGAAGAAGAAACATAGTAGAACATTCAGTAAAACTGCTCAGGGAAAGAGAAAGTAACCCCAATGATTTTGCATGGCTACAAAAAAATATTTCCTCTGTAACTAGGGATCAGTGATTGTTTAATAGTCTGAGCCATTAAAGTAGTTCTTGTATATAAAGTACCTAAAGAAAATTGCAAGCTGAACTCAGTCATACCTGTCATCTCTATTTGATTATTAAACATAATTTGCCTAAAAATAGGATGCAATATTGTGTTCTATTAATTATATTCCTGAGACAAAGGATTACTCTCCAGATGAAACATTGATGCACACTACAAGGATTTCATACCTGAGTGGTAAAGCACATCTTTCTCCATAGCACTACTGGGTTTCACAGCCCTCCATCTCATGACTTACTGCAGGAGCCAATGTTAAAGCCCTTGAGCATCTAAATTCCCATTAGTTAAGTTCTCCTAGCCACTTAATTCTGGCATGCACAATAGTTCAATTGTGTTAGCATTAAAGAGGGAGGTGTCAAGATCCTGCTTAAATCTCAGCTTGACTAATAAAGCAAGTATTTCCAGAACAGTTCTACCTGGATAGATCCATGGTGTGGCCAGGCTATAAGAAAGGCAAAGTTGTTCTAATGTTAAAGGGGCAATTCAGTGGTTGGTGAGATGTGAGGGAGCTAAATTTTGAATTTTCTTCTGACTGAACCTAAGCTGCCTGGGGATACTACTAATAAAGTATTCCAGGATGGGAGTTTCTCAGCCTCTTTTGTCTCATTTACTAGGAAATAATTGAATAACAGAGGAGTCAGAGGTAAAGCAGAACAATTTGCCAGCCTGCCAGTTAGAGCTCTCACCTGGAATGTGGGATCACCCCCTTCTCAAGGGAATATAAATGATTCAGAAAGAGGGAAACAGCTTCATCAGGTAGAAATGTGTCCCCCTCCCCCCCTCTTTAAGCAGGTGGTTTCCATTTATATAGTAGATGATTGTTTATACCATTTTAGTAAAGGGGGAAGGGAAAGGGAAAACAGGGAGTGGGAATTATAAATTCCTTGCTATATTGTGAGTTCTTCAGGCGAGATAGAGAAGGCAGAGGAGGGAAAACATCTGTATCAAAGACACCAATCTTAATGCTAGTTCTTAATCCAAGATCTGTGAATATTTCTGAAAGCTGAACAGATACCAGCAATAGTGATACTTATGTCCTTGGAGAAGTATAACTTTTAGAAATTTCTGATGAAATAGAGCTTTTTTAAGAGTCTTGTGATATTCCAAGTCCATAACTGGAAAATTTTGTGCTCCATTTTCTTCCCTATGGTCAGATATTCCTATGATTTCCTTTGAAAGGTTCTAGTACTTCTAGGATATTTTCTTGCATGACCTCAATTCAATATACCTACAGAAAATTAGACAATAAAAGTGACTGATCAGTGCACTGAATGACCTTCATAAAGCCAATAAAAGAGCAACACCAGAGCTGAAGTAAGGAGGGAACTCAAAATCCTACCCAACAGTGTAGAAAAAGCAAGTAGTTCAGGCTGCCAGAGACCTAGCCACTTCATTTTGGCTTTGTGTCCTCTTTTAGGTGCCCTGATTACTTTGGACATGTGGAACATATACATCTTTATCTAATGTATAGAATTTGGAGTTATTAAACTTATTAATTAGTCATACGCCTGAAGACTAGTCCACATGTTTCTGCTACAAGCCTATCCCAATTTCCGTTTCTAAATCTCATGAGACAGAATTCAAAGTGGTATTAGGAAATATGTTCCCAAGGGACCATTCACCAAGATTTTTTTATGCAACTCCATGTAAGCATCTTCATAACTGGATATAAAAAGAAGCTTTTTAATTTTTAACCATTATACCATACAAAATTACTTCTCTATTGTACCTCCTTTTACTTTCATCGTTTCCAGACTGAGACTCTGACCTTGCAAACATCTTATTTTGAGCATGTGAGTAATGCCTTGCAGTTCAAGAAGGGCAACAGAAGTGACCAGAGACATATGACCCCAATTTAAACCTTAATCCCATGAAAATTTTTGAATATGAAAACAATATGACTATTCGCACAGCTAAACAGTAGGAATGTGAACTCTTTACAAGGTTGGGACCTACTAGAAGAGGATCTTTTAATTTCATTTAGTGCAGGAATTCCATGTTTCTGACAATTTTGTTGTTCTTCTTGTAACCTTGCATAATATTATTTTGACGTTTGGGAAAGTTGATTATCTCAGGGGTTTCAGCAGGACCAAAGTTGTTTGGGTGAGCTTTTCAATATCTGACGATATTATCCTGTAAGAAAACAGATTTTCCACAGTTACAGTGTTGCAAACTGTAAATATCTGCTCATATTATAATGCATTCACTTGCATCATTGAACCTTCACAGAACTCAGGCTTCTAATGGACAACAGTCCCCTGCTGGCTTGTGTTGTGAAGTATTATCTCCACATGTATCATTAATTTTCTTTTCATAGTATTAGGCCTCATTAATCCATTCCTAGTTGCCTTGTATTTAAAAATAAAAGTTATTAAAGTGGATTGCTCTTAACTGCATAGCAAATAAATTATGTAGGTTATTTGGCTCTTAAACTTATAAAAGTATATTATTATTCACATGTATGCATACACACTTTTATATTTTTCTTAATAAAACAAAAAATTATGTTAAATAAAATTCTGTTGTTTCCATAGTGAATAAAGCCTATTTACAGGACTTCATTAATATGCAAGGAACAGGCAACCTGCCAACTTACTTTTAAAATTCATTCTTAGTGTGCACCTTTTTGCAGATTTTTTGAAAATCCAAGTCTAGGAACTCAAGGTGAGATACCCTCTGCCTTAAACCCGTCATAGTCCCTAAAAGAAATCCAATACTCTTATACTTTTTGAAGTAGTCTAATTCCTAGGGCATTTAAATACAGTATTTTCATTCTTAGATTAAAGCCCCCTGGGTTCTTAGTTTTAATTGCCCAGATATATGAATTGCATTCACACCAGGCAGTGCAAATAGACATCTGAACTCTGTCAAAGCCTTTAGAGAAGCTTGACAAATATGAACTATGAGATTATATTTAGCATCCTCTGGCATGCTGCCTGTTGATTGGGATTTTTTTTGCTTTTTTCTATAAAGGTTTGATATAGATATAGTGGTAGAAACCTGTTCTAGGTCCTAAGCTACTCTACAAGAGGGGACAGAACACTTACATGCTGAATTGCCCAAATTCTCAGGTCTCCGGACTCTTGCAACACCCGGCTTGTTTACAAGAAAACAGTTCCAAGTCATGGGGCAAGACCAAAGGAAGACTGGTATTTATCTGGTAAGAAAAGAACTAAATGAAAATGAAAAAAATTCCCTACTCTGTGACTCTGATGTCCTGCTTCATCTTTTACGGCTGTCCTTACTGCTAACTTTCAGCGTAAAGGGCCAGCACTTTGGCAAAAGCAGTGATGAGCAAGACTGATCCCAAATAGTGGAGGCAATTCATGTTTCCCCTTTATTCCTGTATTCTTAGGAGAAGAGATGAGGAGAGCTAAATCTTAATTTCAGGATGAAATGATGGAAAGAGGCATCTTTTTGTCTGTATGTTGCCAATATAGAATATTAGTAATACGTAGAACATGGCCAGCAAAAGCTCTCTCACCTGCAGCAGAATCTGAAGTGAAGCATACAGCATATCCCTCTCCAAGCCTCCAGAGACATCACCTCACACTATTGTGGGTGCAGGGAATTCAGATATCTCTGAAACTTCCCCCTGCAAGAACCAATTCTTCACATTTTTGGAGAAGTCCTTCATCACCTCTGTTAGGCAGCTGTATTCCTCTTGAGTTTATACTGAAGAGTCAACAGAGGGGAAGAGCATTTTACTTTGCTTTGGTTTACCTTTATAATTTACCGTATTGGTTTGACTCACTTATTGTTAGAGATCCTACTGGTTTTTACACAATCTGCTTTTTCTTTTGGAAATGTTACTATGTTAAGTTTATCTTTTTAGTCCTCATGATCTAACTACTATAGATACTGAATGTTTTGTCACACTGTCCCCATGAATTCACAAAGTCTAAAAACATTCTATTCTTCTACTGAATAGACTGTTAAATCAGCTCTGTGAGTGATAAACATGTCATGGGTTTAAGTATGTCCTGATTTTGGAGGACTGTAATATATTAAGCTAATACAATGTTTTATTCTCTCCTTCATTGTATCATTTCTTCATGGATTATTTCTGCCATTCTCAAACTCAGAGTCACTTTAAGCAATAACTGCCAGAGAATTGCTTCCTTCTTTCTACCACACTTTCTTTCAAAATGGACTCTGCCTTAAATATAAGAAAGACTGTAAGTTCAATATCTTGCAGCCCTCCAGGGTTAGAAACAGAAGCTTTATCCCGTTAGAAACAGATGGTTCCTACCTTCCCAAAGGGTCATACATAGCTCCAGCTGGAGTCCCTGGAAAGTCCTGAAACCGTATGTTGTGACAGGCTCTTCACACCTGCAATCATGCCAGTTACTAACCTACCCTACATCTACATTTTAAAAATTGGAAGGGGCATACAATAGCACAATGACACCGAATGTAGACAAAAGCCTTTTTTTTTTATTATATGAATAAAAATTGAAAATATCCTAACATAACAAAGATTTCCAACTCAACTGACATGTGACATCTAATTCAATGAAAAGTTGTATATACTGTGTGCTGCTGATGCTGATTAGGGATTTCCTCTGGCAGAACAACTAAGGGCTGAAATCTGTCATTTTGATTTACATTAGCTGGTGATAAGTCTCTCTCACTGGTAAGTCAGCAAACACTTAGGAACACAGGACTAGGATGAAATTAATTTTTGAAATGTAGTTCAGCTCCTGATATTACAGGGATCTATAACACATAATAATTTTAACAAATTAAACAAATTCCACTTTAAAAATAGGTCAGACTTTTTTTGGGGTTGTGCTCTTTCTCTAGATAAATCATTGTTCTTATGGCAGAAATCTTATTTACCTTTCTTGCCTATGTCTATTCATGACCTGGCTAATTGTCTTTTTTTTTTTTTT
>WBMY01016800.1:145680-286898 GCA_013397315.1 Donacobius atricapilla
TTTTTCCGCATGAAAAGAACCGTGGCAAGAGATTTGTCTTTTTATCAGTACAGTAGAGCCCCAAAAGAAAATAAGATCTTACAGGGCCTGGAGAGAAGCAAAATAGCATTCAGGCATGGCCTGCAGCTCTTTCTTATAACTATTTGATCTTCGAGATGTAAAGGTAGTATTGCCTAATGAACTTGTAATTCTCTTTTTATTCTACATATCCGTACTTACTGCAGAAATTTAGGTAGAATGGGGGCTTGGGCTGTATTCCGTACTGGCATAAAACCAGCAAAATTTGAATAGCTGAAACAGAATTTCCCTGACTATTGATTGAATGTTAGATTTGGTAATTAAAACTGTCTACTGTGATATCATGCAGCATGTCTTGACAATATGTAAATTCATTCCTTTTCTAGCAAATTTACTACATAGTTCTGTAATGCGTTTTTCCAACTAAAAGTTTTTTAATTGACTTAATAAACCTGTGAATATTCATAAAACTATTCATGGGACATGATATTTTTTTTGTGGCATCTTTGGAGAAGATATCCAGATACAGCACATGCAGTAAGGAGAAGTAAAAATCTGAATGATTAGGTAAGGTTCTTTAGATTTCTAAACTCTCTTAAAAACACCTAAAAATAGCCAAAACACTCCTGTAAATGGGAATCCAGTTCCTGCAATGACAAGCATTTCATAATGATTGTCTAAGAGGTCCAATATGTATGTAACTATTTTAATTTATTATGTAATAAATAGAGAATTTTTTTGCAGAAGTTGAATTTTCAGTCTTCTCTGGGCTTGAACTATGAGATGTACATCATGTTTTGGCTGTCTTTTCTAAAAATGTGTTGTAAGAATATATATTCTTGTACTATCCACATGGTGTCATGTTTACTTTTTCACTCGATCTTCCTTTAGATACATAATGACACTGAAGTGCAGACATTAAAGTAAATATATGGTCATTTTCCTAAATAAAGATTTCTTCCTACATCTATTTCCTCCCTGTAGTTAACTACTTGTTAGTTTTGCTCTGTCAGATAATGAGAATGCTGTATTGAAAATATGCGTAACACAATACCTAAAAATATTTTCTGTAGTGTTCTTATCATTGCTATAAGATTTCTCCAGTCTGGTTGGTTATGCTATTTGTAAAGAAAATTATCAATAATGACCAGGAATTGAGGTCTTTACAGACATTTGAATAGGTAAGTGGTATTCAGGGATTTTGGGAAAAGGTCATTCCACCCACAGTTCTTTCCAGCCAGCATGCACACTATGGCCAAGAAGTTCAGGTGTCTGAGCTTCAGGTGGGTTACCAGGTGGTATAAACTACATCAGCAGGTCCAGAATCACACCACATAGGACTTTAAAGGGACTTGAGAACCATCTCCACTCCGAAGCAGCTGGACTTCACACTTACAGCAAGGAAAGAGGAGAAAAGAAAAGGAACTTCACATTTCATTCACCCACACTTGTATTAAATTGTGAAGAGATAGCTGTGAAGCTACCTTTTGCTCAGTCCACTAGTACATTTCTTCCTGCAGACAATTTCCCATAGCCCTTTCTAGCCCCTTAGCTATTCAAATAGGTCCATCTGCCAAATTGAGACTTAATCCCCTTTCACTCTAGCTTTAAGGAAAAGTAAATCATTCATATCAAGTCATATCATGTACCTATGCACGTATCAATAAAAATTGAGAGAAAAGCATTATTTAGAAAAAAACAAGCAGTCTCACACATGCATACCCTATTTTTGTATATTTTTGCTCCCCTACTTTGCAACTATAAGTATTTAAGTAGCTATAAACATACAGACAGAAGCATACATACGTCATATTTTTAACTTTATTTATACTTGTGAAACGTAGAGTTTTACCTCAAGCCAAACATAAAGAAGAGTGATTAATGCTGAGGGCAGTTCATAATTCTGCACTCAAAACCAGGAACAGAATGGAAACTGGTACCAAGTATCTGGAGAAGTTTTCTGAGAATATAAAAGATCAAAATACAAATTATTGCAGTCTCAATAGCTTCATCTTCCACTTAAAACCCTGGGAGTGGGTGGGGGAAAGCTCAAGAAAGATAACACCTTTCATGACCAAGCTCAAGATGAATTAGTGCAATATACCCAGTGTCATGTCTTATTGCCTAATTGACTACCCCTAGGTATAATATAGCTGGCTTTATCACAGAAAAATCATTCTGATTTATTTGATGCATTGTATATTACAAGGAAGCATGCATGAGGTTATTAATGTTTTGCATAGCTGTGACATTTACCAAGGGCACAGATAATACATTTCATCATATGCAGTACTAGCCAGCTATGATTAGTATGCTGAAATTTTGTATTTTTAGCAATTTTATTTTTTATTGTATTTTTTCCTCACATTTCCTGCTTGGCATGTAAGAGTAGCAGCATGAATAGTGCTTATGGTCTAAAGGGATCTACAGTAAATGTTACAGAACTTTAGTTGAAACAGAGCAGTTGGAAATATTGGCTACAATATAAAGGCAGATTATATAAATTCCATTTATTGCTAATTTATTATGGCAATTGAGCTGTTAATTGTTCTCTTTGGCTCATAAATGTCAAGGTCTATCTATAAGAGTTCAAGTGGCTGGGCTACTGTCTCTAAATAAATGTAGCTCTGTCACATAAAAAAGCGTCTAGTGAATATCATCTTTTTCCGCATTTTCTCCTAAATATTATGGAATTCCTAGAAAATTAAGGTGGAGTGTTTAGAAGGACAAATTTTAAAATGTAGCAAAGTGATCCTGACACTAAAGAAGTTTGTCTTAAAATTCAGATGAGTGCAAGACATCTTTGTAGAGCAATTAAAAGTCATGTTTTACTTTTCCAATAAATCAATAATTTTATTTAAATAGTCTAAATGTTTCATAGGAACTATTCTGTGATTCTACGATTCTACAATATGTTTTTCATTGTTTTCCTATTCTGGTGCTGTCAATTATATTTCATGTAAGTGTGAAAGACAGAAGAATTGCCCTAAAATCCTCTCAGGCAAGCACAACACAGTTTAAACATGACAACAATTCTTTCATTTTATTTTTTTCTTCGTGTTTCAGGGCCTCAATCTCATATGTTTTGAACATGGTACTGCTGCCTACTGCCTTTCTCCCCCTGAAGGTGCACTTCAATTGTTCTGGCTGGTGGAAACACATGAGGCTCAGGTGATGAAATTATGGATGTTGAAGTAACTCTTGCAGATACGTTAAAGTCTGAGAAATGTTTCCAACCAAAGATGCTTTTCATACTAGCCACCTACTATCTGACATGTCAGATTACCTCAAAGGACATGCTAAGTCAAAAATTTGATATGCTCATGTCATGATAATAGAATCATCCCCATCTCTTCCTAATAGCATAACAGAGTTGTTTTACACTTAAGTATTTTGGTAATTTATGAGGTCTACTTAGGAGAAGAAATACCTGCAGCTAATTCAAATGTATTGAGAGAGTGGTATTGTACAGAATGATTTTACATTTTGTTTTTTGTACACAATGGTTTTACATTTACTGTCACTTTGCAGTCTGTTGAAATACCAGTAGTAACCTTTGAATACAAGTAAAGGATGGATTTAATCTACTGATAAAAAAAATTCAGGACTAAGTTTTCAGATTTCATCTGGAAAATTTGTTTTCATTTTGTTTTTGAACTTGTCTGGCAATACTTGAAACGCTGAAATTTCTCCAAGTGACTTCAGACACTCTTGGAGGACAATGAAAGAATTCTGAAGTTTAATTACTTTTTTTACTATGGAATAATAATAATAATAAAACCCAGTTTTCTTGCTGCTGACCTTTATTTTCAGTCATTTTCTTTAAGCAATATCATCAAACTTATGGAGAAAAGAGGAAAAGGGTCTCTGAATGTCCAAAATTCTAAGGGTAGTGTCTCAAATAACAAGAGATCTAAATCTATAGAACTAAATCTCAACAGAAAACATGCAGATAGATTGAGTGATCTGGTACACTGAAGTGGACTTGAGGATACTTTTCCATTTCAAAGGAGATTGTAATGAAAGTTATGAAGTAGTCTTGGTCAAAACGGCTCTTCCTTGATCTACCACATTAGGAATACTGCCAGTGCTGGCAGCCACTCTGGTTTATGCTGAGCTGGGCACGAGTATTAATAGGGCTGTGAAGCCTTTGAGAGTAAAGTCTGGCGGTTTGGTTTTCTTTTGTACTTTCTCTTTCTCTGCCCAGCAATTTTCTGTGCATGCCAACAAGGTGTTTATCAGGAAAAAATCAAGTAGACTAGATTCAAATGCTTATTGCTCATCTGTTCTTCTTCCAAGAAGATTACACCTTCACATAATTGCTGAGGTATAAATCTGTTCTTTCTTGTTCCCATCAAGATCTCTGCAACTAGAACCATGTGAAAAAAAATATTCAGCTGCCAGAAAAATCGGAGAAAATTGTTCTGTCAGACTTTTGAGAACTGGGAATTATTTTTGAAAATACTAAAAGCGCATTATCTTTCATTTATTCCCTAAGGCAAGTATATTAAATACATCTAATTTATCAGACTAAGTGGGTCCCAGTTAGCACCAAGTTATTTGTCAAATAGCATGTGCTACAACTGATAGAGAGCTGGGATGATTCAGATGCATGTGGAGAATTCACATAAGAGTCTCTGTATCTTAATAGCCTATGTTAGCTCTCAGATGAATTCATTTTGAGAACCACGGAGGGGAATAAGGCAATCCCAAACAAAAAGATAAATTGATGTTATATGCTATTGGTGCATGAAACAGGTAAGATAGATTACCAAATCATTTTTTCTTTTTCTTTTAAATTTCTCATTTTATACTTCCCTTGTAATTTCTGCATGGAAATGACTTTTTTTGTTTCCACCATAAATGTGAGTGGACTCCAAGATGTTTTATCAATGCCTACAAGTACTAGCATTATAATAGCATCTTTTCTAGTACAGATTCCATTATCCTGAAATCTTCAGTCAAACAAGTGACAGGCAGTACAGAAGCCTTGCAACCTTGTACCTTTCCTACTGCTTGTGGCAATAAATTCTGTTACTTCCAACCTCTGGAGTCTCCCCCAAAAAATCATACTACTCACATTTTGTACAGGGAGGGAAGGAGAAGGGAGGGAAAAATGCCTAAGGCTCAGATCAGGTGGATTTTTCCTCATTTTAAAATATTTCAGTGTCTTTTTATCTGTTATCATAATAGTCTGCTAGTCTTTACTTCAGAAAGAAAACACTTATGTCAATGGGATTTAGTCCCTTAAGATACGTAGCCAGCTGGCTACTTTTAAGATTTAGTCCCTTGTCCAGACCAGCAGGCGACATTTTTAAGCCAAAATCAACAGAATCGGGATGCACAGAATAGCTATAACCTCCAGGTTTTGCCCTATTTTTCCCATATTTTTATTCCAGACTTCAAGTAGAAATATTAATGAAAAGCTATATACATTAAGATTATAATTTCTGTGTATCAATAGTCACAAAACAAAAGTTAATGCTTTCATGAATTTCTAATTGCAGGTAGAAAAAATTGAGATCTAAATAATGACATACTCATTTTACATTGGTACAATACTTCCTGCAAAGAATGCACTGTGAGGAAAACTTTATGTAGTGAGGCCCTATGGAATAGACTTAGGCATTATTGCAGATTAGAGAATGAAGACATGGCCTGGATACTGTTTTCGGTTTTGACTCCATCATTACAGAAATCCTGGAAACTGCATGAAAATGAAAGGTCTATGGAACAGCAATGACCAGGTAATGCTGAGTGAGCAGGTTGTATATTCTCTGTAATTAGAGATTAAGAATTTTGGAGAATTCAGGCCAGAAAACAGAAAGGAAAAAAAAAAAAAAAAAGAAAAAAAAGGGAGTGATAATAAGAGTATCTCTATCCAGTATCTATACTAGGTGTTCTAGTATTGTTTCCATGAAATAGGTGATGGATGTTAGTCTGACAGTTAAAAATGACACTTTTAAAACTGTGATTGCTATTCTTCTTAAGAGTTAATTAGCCTAAGGAACTCACACATAATAGATAGCAGAGTTTCCAATGCGAGCAAAAAATCAGATTATTCTTTTGTAAGATACAAAATTGCACAAAAATAAAAGCAGTCCATCTTTATGTACCAGAACATCAGCTGGTGACCAGCTGGTGTCAAGACAAAAGTTCTCAATTGTCAAGGGCAAGGAATAAGTGCTTTAATTTAGCTAAATATTCTGTTACCCTCTGAAAACTGAGTATGACAGTAGAATGGTGTTTCTTTGTTCGGTATTTCCTAATGACACCCAGATCATTTTTGGGTTACTCACACTTTATAATCTTTAATCTCTATCAGCTCACCTGAGATCTGAACTCCAAACTGCATTCTCTGATAAGCAATTCAGCATCTTCACTAGATAATGAAGTTTCTAACCAAATGGTATAAATCAAAAGGAATAGCTGATTTATACTGCATGGCTAAGTACAGCTCATGAGCTTGCATGCAAAGGCATAAACCAGCAGATTAGGAGCAAGGCTGTAGAGCATTTGCTCCATCCTGCAAATCACTGAGAATCAACTGCAAGACTGATATTATCCAATGGTGAGACAAAAAGCCATACACAATTTCCTGTACAAATTACTCCTTGAGCTCTCCCATTCTTTTAATTTCTGAAAGTGTAATTTAAGTGTTTAGTGGCCATAAGATTTGGATGTTTCCCCCAGGACAGGAAAGATTCACAAACCCTGGTCATTATCTATGCAAAGACTAAGTTGCAAGTGACAATTACAATTCAGAACATTTCCTCAAAGATGGATTGATTGCAGTAGGGAAAAAAAAAGAAAAGAAAAGAAAAGAAATGAGTAGTATTATTCTCTCTGATTTGAAGGAAAGACAAGATCACAATAGACTATATTTCAGTCAGTATGATAGGTGGGAAGAGAGTTACCTACCATTGTTCCTTATTTCCTAAAGTTTAAGGAGAGAAAAAAAATGTATTGTTGTAAAGATCTGAAAATGAATGTCCAATGTATCTCTCTTCAAGAAATATTGGGAGGCACTGAACTGGTGGCCTACTTTTGGAGATAGATTCGTAAGCATTTTGATTTTTCTATCATTATTAGTATTATTATAAAAATCATCATTATTATAATTATCATAACTATTAATAATTGTTTTATGCTTGTCACATTAAAATTAGAGCTCTCAGTAGTGTTCAGAGGTTATGTAAAAGATAGAGATTTTTTTATTTAGCTCATTCAAATATTTGCAGGTCTTGCTTAAGTGAAAAGCATAATTACAGAACTGTGTCTCTGGATTTGAGAACTAAAAGTGAAATGAAGCATAGATCTTAGGACTCACCTTTTAATGGACAGTGAAAAACACACTCTGTTCTTGGGGGTCCCTAGGAAAGCACTGCTGTTTCAAGCTGCTGGACTATATACCTTTCTAACTGCAGTGAACTGATATACACTTCAGTTGAGCAGCAAAGTCAGGCACTGAGTTAATATTTTATCTATTCCTGTGTTATGGAAAATGAAAAAGGTTTCTTCTGCCCTCGAGAAAACAGCAGAATTCAATCATGAATAAAAAGTAGAGAAAAAAAAATGTTGTTAGAATTAAGATTTTTTCATATCCAGTCAGACACCAAGCATAAGGCAGGCCACAATGAGACAGCTGAATAGAAACTCTTGCACAGTTCAGACTTTACATATTGTAGAAGCATTAAACTTTTCTTCTGTTATATGATTTAACTCATTGCAGATTACAGTTTAGGACAGCAACATCTACCATAATTCTAGTGTTATAAAAAGGTGTTTGTTCAGTTCATCAGCAATAAAGACAAACATAAGAAAGCCCCTGACCATCTAAGATTTATGTACCATTTCAGTTGTTATGACTAACCTTAAACACAGGATAAAATTGGCCCATTGTCACATCAGCTTCTCTTTAGAATCCTGAGCTGTTTAAAAAACCATATGATTTCTGCTATAGAAATCTTGTTTCATTAGGAAAGTCAAAGATCTTGTTCTCTCTTCTCTAATTCAGGTGTTTTATTCTACACCACATCCCTAATGGGAAAAACTGTCACAATTGATGAGGGATTTGCAGAACCTAAGCTGATCATTAAGTAGGTTGGTAATGTTTTCCATTTCACCTTCTTTCCTCCAAAGTCTTAATGTTTTTAAGGCACAACACAACAGAGGTAACCAGACAGGCAAAATTTTGCTCAAAGTCTATTTAAAAGTCTCAGAATTTATTTTGTCTGTTGTCTCTCACTTGCTTTGAGAAGAGGCTGTCAGCTTGCAGTGGCAAGAAAGGGCCAAGAAATCACATCCTTAAGAGACAGAGCTAGAGGAAGACAACCATCAATAGGACTTTTGTTCAGTAACATTCCTTCAATGGACATCAAAAGTGTGCTGTTTAAGTGTATTTGATTGTCTATATAATTACAGGATCTTTTTCAGAAGAAAGAAATCATAGAAGAGGAAATCAACAGTTCCATTTGAAAACTTCATGGATACTGCACTTTTCCACAGGCATCATATTAGATCAATGATAAGAAGCACATCAGAAAATTAATTGAGTTCAGGTACAACAAAACTGTCAGAGACAGTGTTTCACATGTTGTTTTGGCAGCATTTGATTTATAGTAACTACTGATGGATTCTAATGTCTAGGCAGAAATTGATGGCAGGGTCTAGAAAGTGAAGCCGCCATTCTTGCTCTGCTTTGACGGAGACAACAATCCTCTTTCATCTGCAATGGGAAAAATTTTAGTCACAGTCCTCTTCAAATCAAGGTTCTTATATTTTCTAGATTACCCATGTAAGGACAGAAAGTCATGGCATCACTCGTTCCTTAGCTGCTGAAGATGATCTCCAGTTCCTCAGACTGCATCATTATGGTTAATACACGTGTGAAGATCTTATGTCATTACTCTTGACGTATATGTAGAGAACGCAGAACCTCAACCCTGTGAATACCTTTTGCATCATAGTAATTTAGTTTGAGGGGGGGTTTCTTTTTTTTAAGGGAGAAATTAATTAAAACCCTTGCTAGTCTTCAGAGAATAAGTATCCTTATTTCTTGACTTTTAGTAGTAAGAGCAAGCTTTCTCTGTTGGTACACAGATTTCTAGCACTGGAAAATCCTGATTATTCATGCCGGTGGGCTAAACAAATAATAAAGCAATCACAGAAAAATATCCTCAAACCTAGAAAGACGTTGAGATCAGGTCTCTAGACCACTAACAATATTAGATAGCTAAGAAAAAGTATAGCTTAATGATTTTGTGTCACTGCTAAGAAAATATTTTTTAAACAGATAATGGTTTTACATACCCATAAAAATGGTATCAATTTTCACTGAAGTGAAGCCTCAGATAAACCTGGGTGTAAAAGCTATAGCAAGAGATGTGTAATGCATAAACTGTACATTTAACTTCAATTTAAAGAACTGTTTAATTTGTTTTCCCTAATGATTTTAACTGTGTAACTGATTAATGCCAGTGGCATTATAGAAAATTGGAAGTAGAGTAGCTTCAGATTTAAGGTATGGTTATTGCATCGCCCTACTTATCTAACCGAGATATTGGAAGTTTTGTTAGGTAGAAATCTTGATTTGCCATATTCTTATAGCTATTTTCTTATTATTTAAAATTTGACTGCATTTGATAACATTGAACTGTATTCAGCTCTCTAAGATTCAAAGAAAGCTTCCTCTGTCACAGGCTGAGAACTTGCTTTTCAAACCTTTCATTTCCATCCATTTTGGAACTGGATTTAACCTAGAATTTTTTTTTTTTTAACTCTTAGGAAAGTTTGGCAATGAAGTCTTTAATGTCTCACACTGCTAGTGGGTCTGTTCAACATATCAAGGATCTCTTAGGATCTCAAAATGACACCACAGTGCTTCCAAAAGTCCCCATGTGAATTATTGGAGTCTTAAATTTATTTTCCCTTGAATAGCTGTCCCAAAGAAACTTTTTGATGTTCAAGACTCATCATTTGCTTGTCCCGTTTTGTTTGCTTATTTTCAACCAAGTTGTTTTAAAGCAACCGATGTTGAAAAAGATACTTTATACAATAGGCCAGTCAGTAAGGCAGTTATTTCAAGAATGGCAATCCATCCCCCTTTTCCATATGAATAAATTCAAATCCATGTCTCTGTTCTTACCAGAAAGTAGCATAAGGAGAGTGGAATGGAAGCTAGTGCAGGACATGCAGATAGTTCTTTTGTCTTAAGTGGTGTATGAAAGACAATTAAATATTATTTAGATCAAGATGCCCTACAGAAATGGCAATCAGAAGTGGCAACATAGACAAATATTCTCCATCTGAAAAGATTCATGTTTCCTCTCTCCATTCTCTCATCATAGATTTAATTTCTGTTCAGTGATAGTTTTAACAGGAAGAATTACAAATAGCCCTTTCCATATCCCCTTTACTAGTGTTTAGAAAACTTCTTATCCTCTTGATCTGTGAGAAGATCTTCTCTAGGCTAGATTTTCTCTAGACTGGACATATTGCTCTGTTTTTGTTTGTTTGTTTTGGGTTTTTTGGTTTTGTTTTTTTTTTATTTTTAAAATAAAGTATTGTTCATCACTAGGTTCTGTTTTGAGATTGATCACTTTAGTGAACATTCAAAGCATCAAGCCTCTTGGATAACAAGGATAGAAGACTGTCTAGGTATCTGAATTCAGAGAGATGCTCCGTTGCTCAGCTCTATCATAACTGAGATCTACAAATGAGGAACCCTGTCACTTACAAAGATTTACATTAGTGAAGGCTAGATGGCAGCTCTTCTGGTGTGCTTAGGATGGTAACCTACAATTCAGGAATCTAAATTTTATTTATGTGCTATTTTAGAAACTGATGTTCCTTTTTCTTTGTAAAAGGAGTTTTTTTCATCATTTTAAGCACTCACCAGAATCAACAGGAACTTGACAGAATCTTGCTCTGCCATCACGAAGCACAAGTCACCAGCTATGTCTTGTTCAAATGCCTCTAAACTCAGTTATTTTTATTATACTGTCCCTGATTATCATTATTACCATGATTTGTCTGGTTCCCATGACAAAATTCTTGCCACCTAAGATTAAGTCTGTATGGCATTACAAACCCGAGTGTAGCTTGTGTCTGCCTCTTTAATGTGGAACACATAATAGCATGTCTAGGACAATACAAGACAGTGACAATTTCACCACTGACTACCTTCCAGATGGAATATAAAACTACTTGACTAAACTAAGCTTTTTTATTATTGAGGCAGACTGTTTATTCTCTGTATGGAGATTTCCAGCTCAAGAATCCTAACACCTGTTGGTCTTTTCTGATTAATAGGTTTTAAGAGGTTACCTTAGTGGGCTGATAAAGTCATGAAAAAAAAACTATCCTCCCTTAACAGCTCCAAACCCTAATACTTTAAACTGTGTTTTTTTGGTTATGGATCAAGATTTATGCTTTGTTTGTTTTTTTTTGTTTGTTTGTTTGTTTTTTTAATTAAAAACTCATTAGGGTTACAAATTTCAGTCAGCCATAAAAGGGCACAGGAGCCTACATACTTTGCAACACTAGAAGAAATGTCTTTAGTGTCTTCAAGCAAGCAGCCTTTCAGAAGCTCTAACCCAGCAGCTCTGCCCTACAAGATTCTGAAACTGAAGAACAGCAGTTACAGTTCACAACAAGTTATCTGGGGGTGAACATTAGGTATCATCTGGAAAGCATACTCATTCAATCCTTTACCTAAATGCCAGAGTACTTCTGTAAAAATATTTCAGGCATGCTTTTGCTTAGACCCAGGCCAGCACTGGCTCTGAGGCTGGTCAGAGGAGCATTGATATGAAGCCCTGATCATTCCTTGACCTCGTGTGGATTTGCTTCATATTCTATCAGTTGGATCATACAAGGACTGAAAAGTGTAAATCTCAAAAAAGATATTATTATCCAGTTAAGGTTGCTCAGGCAACTCATCAGCTTTTTTACTACATATTTTCTGTAGATGCTCAGTTTCTTTAATTTATTTTTGCTTGGTTTCTCTCAGCAAAAATTCTCTAAACCAAGAAGTATTTGCTTCAGGGAATGCCTCCTTAAAGGTATAAGTAGCTAAATGTTCTCTCTCACTCATATTCCCTGCTAAGCATTCCTCTGTTCATCTTTTCTAACTAAAGGATATCATATATATAATGAAAAGTTCAGTGACTAGAATATTTCCTAGGGAGACACAGGAGATGGGTTGAGATCCAGTCTCTTCTCTGCCTAATAGACATAAGAAGTCACATTTCCTTTTTCTCTCTTTTTTTTTTCCTTTCCCCAGAAGGATGTTACAAATAAAGTATATCTGCAATGTGGTAGTACATTTATTGTATCTGTCTTACACTGTCTCACTTTTCTAAATACTCATTAGACAAAAAACAGCATACGGCAAGTTGGTAGAGCACTCATACAGAATGGGTGAAACCTGACTTTCTATTATCATTTCTTCCCCATATTCTGTTTTTATGATACACCTATTTAGACAACAGCTTAGTCATTTCCTTTTCATGTAAGAATTGAAGTATTCATACTAACAAATAAAGCAAATAAACTTTCTAGTCATTCATAAAACCAGTGTGCAACCACAACTGAATTTCTTAGGTGTCCTAGAGTGACTTTATGATGCCTGTATCCCCAATCGTCTGTTCTGTATATTGCTTTGTACCTTTAAGAANCAACCTGAAGCTTTTTCTACCTTTTTTTCTGCTTTATTTTCTGGTTATAACCAGCTCCTTATACATATATATATATGTGTGTGTGTATGTGTATATCTATCTATCTACCTATCTCCAAGTAGTATAAGAAAATATGATGAAAAATTACACTTAATCTCTCTAGTAAAATATGAAGTATACTACCAGATTGATAATGACATTAATTGTTTAATTAAACAGAATGGTGTGGGTTGGCATGTAAGGCCTAATTATGTGATTACTTGTGTATATAGTACATAAATACAAATCATAAAAATAAATTGAAACTAAATTTCTGTCAGGAAAAGCTCATCTGTTTGAGAGAATTTCTGTAGAGTATGACTCTTGCACTAATTTGACGATGACTCAAATCATGTGATAAGGAAAATAATTTTCATTGAATTCCCTCTGCTGAGCTGCAGATCTTCCAATACACTGTCCTAAGTCTGAATAAAACAGTAAAACAAATACAGTTGATATGCACAGTGCTGTACTATAATAATCCAATTACTTCCAATAGTGCAGAAATGGCATGCAATTTCCACACCTGTGACTCCCAAGAGATGTTATTTGCACAGTTTGGATATGAATGTCTAGTCAAATTTTGCTTTTGTGCCTTGGGTCAGAATTATGTTAAATTTGTCTCCTTATAAACTCCACAGTCACACGTTATTTTCTGGTGTGCTGGTTACCCAAACTGCTCTCTTGCTTGGCAGGAAATCTGTCTTGATGATCAGCTTCTGCATCCTTGTGGTAAGTAGCCATGCCATAAAGGCAACCCCTGTGGTGAGAAGTGCTGGCTCCACAGTGGGGAGAATGAGAAAGTGGGGACTGTGTTTTCCCCGTGGCATTTCAACTGTCTTTCATAGCATAGCTACAGTAGTAGTCTTAGGAAACAGACTTCAGTTCCACAGCAAGAAAACTAATGGCCATTGTCTGGGAAGTGGGATTTTATATTGTTGTCATCAATGTTAATACACTTGCAACATATGAGAAATAAATTTGATATATATCAGGAATATCAATAACGAGAGTTCTTTTTTTAAGTGAAAAAGTAGAAATTTGACTGATGGTTAGGGCCATATGAGCACTGACAAATTGATTGCGGTATAAAGGATTTCTAAGGCCTTTCAGAGGTTGGACTCATTTTTTGTTGCTGATGTTTTTATTGGTTTTTACATCAGTTGATTAACTTTTATACGTTTTATATTTGCATCTATAACTATGTCAAACTTCCTGTCTAAACCCAAAATCTCATTGACTTCAGCTGAGCAAAGCACAGCCAGAATCATCCTTTCTATTTCTGTACTTCCCTACGCAATATTGCGCCAAATCCATGCACAAAGATGTAGACTATATGCAGACCCACCTCCAGATACTTGTAATATATTTAATGCTTCTAATGCTCACTCTACTCCACTGCCTCATTTATGAAGTATATTCTGCCAAAAGTATTCTGCCAAAAGCCAAAAGTGACAAGTCAGAACATTTGAAATCAATCACCAAACAGTCTTTAAGTGCTCGAAGCACATTTCTGCCACCAAAACAGAGGGTCTATTTCATTGAAGAGATGATGGGGGGGTAATTCATTGTCAATTAATTGGAAAACTATAAAACTCTTCCTCTCTATGACTCGTAGGCTGGAGATATAGGTATTATCTCAAGGTTTTTTGTATTCAGTTTTGGTATTCTTTCCTCTCCTCACTATTCCTAAAAGTCTCCATTTGTTATCATTTTCTTTCTGGTAGTATGCCTCTATATCAAGTCACTGCAAGTTTGAAGACATACCATGAGGTATTTAATTTATTAATTCTATTTTACAATGTTGTCCAGGTCTTCATAGTGTTATTATCTATTAAAAAAATAAATCTTATTATGACAAGTGAAACAGTAGGATTTAATACAATCCATCAACAGTGAGTCTCACAATTTGAAAATTCAATTCTCCCTTCCCCCTTGTTAACCTAATTTTAAATGCATTTGGGAAAATCACATGTGCAGTATGTCCTCAATGTCTATAGATTTGGCCTAATTCAGTACAGGTGGGGATTGATTATGGGATGAAAAGCCCCCACAGGAAAAAAAAAAAAAAATTGCCATCAGCTTCCTCTCATTTTACTAAAGCTTATTTCTACTGTGTCAGTACTGCAAAGAATGAGAGGTTTTTTACTAGGTAGGGTTGAACCTTTTGGACATTTTCATCTTAATCATCAGACCATACCACTTTCTAGCTGTTATTTCTCACCTAGCAATGCAAAGCAAACATTTAGCAAACAAAAAAATGATTGGTTATCTATGTGCCTAATTTGGACACATTATCAGCAATGTAGCCTCTATTCTAATAAGCGCCACCTAAATATAGCACCACACTGTGTGATATTTAATACTGACTGAAATGCTTGATATTGTAAAGGCAAGAGCTGAAGATGCTTGAGCTACCAGACAGTGTAAGCAATAAGTCTATATGGATTCCTACAGAAACTCAGATCTGGTTTAGAAAGAACATAGAATTATAGAATAATTTTGTTTGGAAGGGAATTTTAAAGATCATCTAGTCCCAACCACCCCACCATGGGCAGGGATATCTTACACTAGACTAGGTGCATCACTAAGGGTCAAGGTTGCATTCAAGTAAAGAAAACACTAATTATACTGTCACATCACTACTACCAAGAGAGCAAAATGAAAAAAAAAGGCATTTAAAATATTTTATGATTTTATCACCATACATGGTGATAAGGTTGGGTTAATGTGGTTGAGTGATAAGATTAAGGTGGCTAACCCAATTACATTTTCAACCAGCATGGCACTGATCTATGTGGATGCACCGTCTTGGGTTGGTGTGGTTTAGAGCTCTTCACTTTGAGTTGGTGTTACCTGAAGGTGAATCAGAAACCTCTACATCAGGCATCCTTGGGTTTGACCAGTATAAATATGTGTTCATACAGTTTACTAAACTAAAATAACAATTTCCTAAGGCAGGTGAAAAGAAAGAATGCAATTATGTGAGTAGTCATTTTTTGTCTGCAGAGAAAAGACTCTTAATAATCCATTAACTACTTTTAAGGAATCTATCAAAGATGGTGATGAAAAACAAGTTCATGTGGACTGCACGTATTTCTCCAAGGTGGCAACTTTTGGTGGTGGTGGTGGTCTGTCTGAATGGCCTCTGCAAGAAGGCTGGGCTACCCTGTGCTGGACACAGCTGGTTCTGCAATTAATCCATTGCTGGCCACAGCTGAGCCCATCAGCAAAATGTGTGACAGCCCTGACAAAAAATGTTTAATAAAGGGAAAAAATGCCAGAAAGGCAGAGATGGTACAAGTCTCAACAGCAACAAAACAGAAAACAAAACAAAACAAACAAACAAACAAAAAACCCCAAAAAACCGAGACTTCCAAAATCAAAGCAAAGGAACAACAACCAACAAAAAAAAACAGAGTAGCAAACATCTGAGAACACCTAAGTCAGAGATGAAGGAGGAAGAGGAGATGTTCCATGGCTCCATGGTGGAAAAAATACTTCCTGCAGAATGTGAAGGACCCATGCTGGAGCAGGGGAAAGGAGTAAGAAAGAAGGAACAGCAAAGAGGAACTAGTGTACTGGCCATACAGCACTCCTTTGCTTTACTTAGAGGAGCAGGTAGAGGTGTCTGCAGTGAAGGAGAGAAGTTAAGCATGGAGAAGGGAGATGACAGGTGTTTCTATGTTTGTCTTTCTGTTCCAAATGATGCAGATCTCTTTTAATTTGATACAAATTATTGTCCTCATGTCAAGTCTGTTACATCTATAACAGTGTTTGATAATCAATGTCCCTGACTCTGAGCACACCAGCTCTTTCATCCTCTTACACCCTCCAGTTCTGCTGCAGAGGAGGAATCAGTGACAGGCTATGTATCCATTTAACTGTTTACAGATACTTATGTACCATGTACATCTACCTGCACACACGTTTATCTAACTCTCAACTGTAAAACTTCTAGAAAGGTATAAGTTCACTTTGGAAACATTTTAGGTATCTTCAGGCTGAAAAAGGCCCTTCCATATCATTTAAGTAGCAATGAGAAATGCTTCAAGCCTATTTTTTCAAAATTTAGCCATCTTCTGTCTTTAGAAAATGTTAGAACTCCACAAGCCTTGTTTGTAGTGTCTATCATAATGAATTTTCTGTCTGAGGCAATTAGTTAATATCCTGCTGGAAAGATATTCTGCTCTAGAAATAATAATCCCAGGTTTGCTGCAGGGAAGCTTTAATTCTTTACACTGCATGATGTTCCTTAACTTCTGCTGCGGCACTTCCCTTTTTATTGATGGGAAGTAGTAATTTTCAGGTGTTCCTCTCCTCTTTAGTTTCTTGCCTGACATGCAGGGCTTTTTTTCTCATCTGTACTCATATTCAGCCAAGATCCTTTCTGTCATCCCCTTCACAGAAAAACAAAATATGGCAAATTGGTAGAGCACTCATATAAAATGGGTGAAACCTGACTTTCTATTATCATTTCTTCCCCATATTCTGTTTTTATGATACACCTATTTAGACAACAGTTTAGTCTTAACTAAAAAAATCTTTAATTTGTATTTAAAACTTAGTTTTAGTTCAGCATATAATAACACACCAAACTTCTAATTGCATCATTACTGAAGGATCTCTTTGTGTCTTGTAGTTCCCTTCTGAACCATAGATTACACTTAATTTATGGATGCTTCCTTCTTCTTAACCCAAGTATTTTGATAATTAAACTCTGTTATGCACACACATACATAATACTGTATACATTTTAATTTTAAAAGGTCTTGTTATTGATCAAATGGAAAAAACCCAAACTACATCATGTGTCAAAAATAATTTCTCACCTCTATCTTTAAGTCTATCAAAGGTGATCCTTATCATCTCATTAAATAGTAACTTATTTTGGATTATTACTTAGCATTTGATAAATTCACCACACACACACACATATATATGAACATTTATATTTGTACATGTATATATATACAGGTACATATATAAATATACACTTCAGACAGTTATTATAAACCTTCCATAATACATTCACAGCTGTAATTCTGGTAAGGTAAAATGAACTGGGATTACAAGATACTAGGAAATCCAAAGACCCTCCAACAAGCTGTTGTGAAGGGCATTACTCACTAATTCATCAGAGGCATTTTTCTCTTATGAACGAGAACTAGCCACATGCCTCAGGCTTCTACCTGAGGCCATTACTGCTGAAACCATAGCTTCTTTTAGCTGATGATGAAACACTAAAACATATTTATATGAGACAGAATACAACCATTCTTGAAAATAATTAGGTTATATTTTTTAAATGTTTAAAGCATGCTTCTGTATCCCAATCCAATTCTTTTCAGATAAGTAAAGTTTATGCCTCCAGAAACAGTGATTCTTATATATTTTCTAGCCTAAACAATTTCTGCTGTATGTCAAGATATATACTAAGAGTCCCTGTGTCTTTCCACCACCTCAAAAGAGAGAGGGGAGATTTGGATTTATGGAGTTTATCTGTCCAAGTCACCATTATTTATAATGGAACTTTGCTTTCCTGGAGATGGCCAAACAGTACACATCCATAGGAAGTGGTAAATTAATTTCTTGTTTGCTTTTCTTGAGTATGTATCTTTCGCTTTACCAGTTAACCTGCCTTTATCTCAGCCCATGGGTTTCTAGTTTATATTCTTCCTGATTCTGGTAGGGGAAGAGTGAGTGCATGGCTGTGTGGTACGTGATTACTGGTTGAGTTTAAAGCACAATAATTATGAAGGTATTTAATCTCTAAGTTAGATTAATCAGAGAGGTTATGGAATTTCTATCCTTAGACATTTTCAAAGGATGAGGTCCGAAGCAAGCTATACATCACTTTGGGTTGAGGACCAAACTAGAAGACCATGAAGGGCCCTTTTCAAATCAAGTCTAAATTAACCTATGATCATTTCAGTGTCTACCTACGTGATTAAAAAAATCCATAAACTTTGGGAGAAATTGTGCAAAAAAAATAAGCAAATGTCAGCTGAATTAGGATGTTGCATGCATGCTATAATCAAAAATAATATTCTTTGTGTTCTAGGGCCTAAGCTTTGTAGACAGTAGCTGTGCTATATAGACAGCATTTTATAGAGGTAAGCAGTGAACTTTTCAGAAGTTAACACAAAGCCAAAAAACAAATGCAAAGAAACCTGAGTTGATTATTGGGGTTTGGAGGTTTCTGTGCATTTTGTAATGGATATCTACATCCTCTGGGAGTGCTAGAAATAAGGGTGATTACTTATTGGTTTTGAAAATGTTAATTTTACTTTCAACATGAATTCAGCTTTCCAGTTATATCTTGTTGATATGAATAGCATCCAGTGTCCAAGCTGCTAAGTAATTGAGGCTTTGGGAGTTGGACAGCTCTTGTACTAATTAAAATCTAATCATCATCATGAGAACAAACACCTACTGAGACTTTAAAACTGTAACTCCTAAAGAACCCCTCTCAAAGTTTGCATGTGTCTTTGGAAAGACAGGTGTCTTCCAGGGAAAGTTGGAGCTTCCCTTGGAACAGAGAATGTAACCCCCCTCCCTCCAAATTGTTATAATTTTGCAATTAAGATGCTTTCAGGCAAAGATATGGGAATAGGAATAATAGTTCTTTACTAGGAATATTAAAAAATATGAATGTAATAGTCAAAAAAACCCCCAAGAAAACAAGAATTCCTGATTCAAGAAATTCAAGAAAACAAGAAAACACTGACAGAGTCAGAATACAACCTGACATCCTGTTGGTCAGGGTACTGGGAACAGTCCAAAATAAGTCCTCCTGGAGTGACAGATGTGACTCTGCCAGAGTAGAGATGATCCTGTAGAAGGGTCCAGTGGCGGTGAGATGGGTCTGATCTTCTGGAAATCCAGTGGAAAATAGGCTGTCCTGGTGTTCTGACTCTCAGTTGTATCTAAGTAGGAATGGTTGGCTCCTTCCACTGGGTGGAGCGTCTCACAATGGGATGATATAATGTTATCAGTCATGTGGTGAGCCTTAATGGCCCATTAACAGCAAATATCCCCCTGGAGGGAGGATAGGTTGTGGAAGCGATAAGGAACACTGCTTCACCTGGTTTTAACAGCTGGCCTATTAAGAGAAGGCACCCACCCCCTCCCCCCAGAGCCATGAGGAAAGAAACACCTCTCCAACCGGTTTCAACAGAGGGGGAATATAATACATCTTGCATTGAACCCAAGACAGCATGCATGCACATTCTCTGTCAAGTGTGAAGGCTGCATAAAGCTGTGCAACGTTTCTACTTTTCTCATGGACTGAGGATATTTTTTCCATCACCTCAGCCAATGCTATACAGACATGATTCAGGTAGTGTTTAAAATGTTTTAATTATCAGCCTTATCTTCAATAAACTTTTTTTTACACCTGATTTTAATATCAATCCAAGAAACATGAAGTGTTCTTGTCTGTTGTATTCACATGTATATGCATATTGTAGCACAAGCTTGATTTATGCATTCAAGTAAAAATGTGAGTTCTGTTTAGAAATTGAAAATATGCTATAAGAAAAATGTTTTTAGAGACACAGACTATAAACACTTACTCTGGAACTGAATCACTTGGAATATACCATGAATTCTATTCATTTGCTCTTGTGTGATTTTGGAACATTAAGCTCTTCTAGACAATTAAGAAAAGAAATAAAATCAAATCATAAAAAATACAAGGGAGCATATCAATCCTGATGCTGATAAATAAAAATATTGTTGTATGTTTTATTGCATCCGTTTATTTTATGAATAAGCAAACTGTGATAAGGAATTTAAATTTTTATAAATTTAGGAAAGGAGACAACAAGAAAATTTAAATGCTGGACATTCTAAACTTTAAGTATAATGATGAAAATTATTGTGGACTTTGAATAGTAAAACTCTCAAGGACTACTTGTTATTGCAGTGCTTCTGAACAGTGGTCTTAAGAAACACTCACTCCACTCATTTTCAGGCCACATTTGCTATCTTTTTACTGTACATTACCTGCACATGTCAACAGTAACTGTGAGTACCTAATGATGGACCTGGGATGGGTGATAATTATAAACAGCAAGTTTCCAGTGTCCTTCTGCCATAACTGTCTGGTACTAAAAGTGCATCATCCCCACCAAAAGTTAAAACTGATAACAATTTCTGCCACTTTCCTTTGCAAATTCAGAGAAGTTTTCATGACGTGAATATGATGAGAAATAGTTCCTCGGTGGAAATGATGTGTGAAAGAAACTTCTTGCAGTACTAAGATGCTGCATTTTGATGTAGGATTATTTAGTTCAGTCATTTAAAAATTAAATACTATAATTTTGATCCAGATTTCTTTTGTGCAGGTCTTTGAGTCATGCTACCAGACAAATCAAAGTAGTTTCCACTGGAATATTAAAGCAGGTCAAAGATATAAAACCAACTTTTATCAGTGAGGTAGAAGAGAAAAAGAGAGTACCTTAGAGAAAACAATTATTTTGGGGTTGCATTGCAATATTGAGTTTTGGTACTGTTGTTTAGAATATGTGACAATATGAAAGAAGGCAACATAGTACTTGGGTTTTGTCCTCTTTTGTTGAGGAAGAGGGCACGACAGCCTATTTATCAAAAGCAAGAGTAAAAACTAGGGGTAGATTGGGCCTCCATGGGAAGGATTTCTATCTGAACACAAAGGAAATATAACTGGCCAAATTTATTCCAGCTAGTCAGCTCCCTTGGGGTGGTTCGACCAACATGGACGATTTTTTTCCTCTCTTCTGTACAAGAACTTACATTTAGCTTGTGAAAAGCAGAATAAGAAGGAGACAATACCAAAAGGGATAAATTCTAAGTCACTTGAGCCAGTGAAATTTTTGGGATATGGAAGGAACCTCTCAAGCACTAACTCAGAGAGGTTCCGTCAGAACAGTGTGGTTACAAGATGGAAAAACAAAATCATCATAGATCTTATGAGAATATTAACCCATAATAGAGTGTTTTAAGGAGATTTTGGAGATATACAAAACTTAAACATATTAGGAAATATTTTTCACCTGTGGAAAAAAAAAAAGAGATCTAAAGCTGGACTATGAAGAAACAAGTGCTAGAAAATGGGGAGGACGGAGGACAAAATGGGCCAGTCATATGTAAGCTGTGTTTCAAAGTAATTCTCTGATCAAGACCTGCATCTATTTGTTGCACTCTGTCCTATCCTCTTGCTAAAGAGGATATTTCCTGCGTGACACAGTATGCATGTATTTGGCAATCTGGTAAAGCAGTTTACACTGGACTAGCTGTTGAATTGGAAAAGAAGGAAATCAGAACTATGAAGGGCTCAAGATCAGAGCTAGACCCTGGATAAAAAGGCTGAGGGTCTGGACATGAATTGGGGATGTTGCCTTAAGGCCTAGTCCGGGGTCTGAGGGATTCATACCTGTAAATCATTAGAGTGAATGTGTATAAATGTACCAACCTGTAAACTTCAAGCCTGATCAATTAGACAAGAGGAAGAGCATAGGCCTATTTGTGTTGTTCACATTTATGTGCGTGTTGTTAGTCTGATGTGGTTCTCAGTAAAGGCCTTGTTCTCCTACTTGTGATGATCTGTGTTGGCCCAAAATATTTCTCTTGTGTACATGTGTGTTTACTTCTTTTGAATACGCGCTCAGCCTCGCAACTGAGTTGGAAATGGGGAATAGCAGCAGCAACATCCTGCAAAGCTGTGAAGAAAAGTCCCCTGGGTTCATCTTCCTTTCACAGTTGTGGCTTTTATTGTTACAGTTGTTCAGCTGTACTCAGAACTGACAGGATCTTTTTTCCTTGCCACTTGCACCTCTGTACCTGACACCTCTCATACTGAAGCAAGTCTGTGAGCATTTCTGTTGGATTTTGCAGCAATGCCTTTCAAATTTCCAGGCGCTTTAAGCATTTCTTTTTAAATCTTGCTTCAAAGAACATGGCATGTTTCTGAAGCCCTGGAATCATTCAAATCTCAAACACTCTAGGGTTTCTGAGTCACACTCTGCAATTTGAAGTATTTGAATCACCCGGGAAGATCTGGGATGTATTTATTAATTATCTTCTTATAGTGCCAAAAATATACATAGAGATGTACAGCCAAAATTAAAGGCATAATCCTTTCCCCCCCACACTCCCCAGAAACTAGGTGACTGATCATATAAAGTGGCACTAAGTGTCAGTGAACATCCAAGGACAACTGTGCTCTCAAACTCTCTGGACCAGTTTAAACAACAGGTAGAACATTTTCCTGCAAGGGAATTTTGAACTCTCAGATTAAATTCATGTCTGAATTTTGAATGCTTAGATGAATCAGACTTCTGTATCTTTTAAATTCAGGTGCCCTTATTGCTTAAGGGATACGAAGTCTTCAATCAGCTTTTACAGGAAAAAGAATTCTCTATCACCCTGTACTAACAGTGTGTATCTGATAAATATCCTTCCTCCTCCTCATTATTTTTAGAACTTTTTATTAGAAAATAATTTACCAAAGGGTCCACAGAAAAGCTTAAGTCCATGTTTGTGGGAGTCCAGTTCTACAATCTCAGGTCTTTCATAGTGTTTGCTTCCATGTGCAATGGACTTCTCACTCCAGCTCCTTCCTCCTCCACTGGCTTTTCTGCTTCTGACTCTTGCTTAGATATTGTCTATTGTCATTGCTGGCACTGAAGGAGCAAGCTCTCCCTACCTGGATGTTCAGGTAGAAAAAAAAAATTCATGAAATTGCAACTCATCTCCAGACTTCCTTCAATTTTCCTGTTCATGGGTTGGTTTCTCTTTCTTATCCACATGGCTAGAATGAACTGACGTCCTATTTTCTTTCATTTCAGGCTCTGCTTTTCAAATCTTCTATCCAATAGAAAACGGATATAAATTCTGAACTTGATAAGAGACTTGCAATTTTTTGTCTTCTTTACTACTGTCAGTTATTTCAAGGTAGTTAAATGTATGTAGTAGGAGACTGTATTGGAACTAAAATATATTCCCTACCTTTCTCAAAAATTTCTTCTTGTAGTTAAATCCCTCTGACAGTAGGACACCATCCAAGATTAGGCACACAAAAGAAATGGGTGTATAAAATTGTAACAAAAACACAACTACAGGAAAGATTTTACCATATTTTCCTTCCACTATAGCATTCTCAGTTTATGCCAACTCTTATATAAGATACGAAAGACTAAATAAATAGACTATCTTGACATAAGCTTGTACTAAAAATAAAAAGGTCAGTAGTTTGATTAGTGCTCTATTTTCTATGATAATAGATAAGAATTGTATAACAGCTTAACACTCTTAAAATTATTTTGTTTCTTTTCTAACTGTATAATCTTATAATCTAGAAAACATTGGAATAATATGTGCTGTATTGAGTATAAGTGGGATTAAAAAACAAAGATGGATTTTTTTTTTCAGTTGGCAAGTCAACATTTCCAGGGTTTATTCCCCTGGAAATTAAAACACAGTGTCACATACAAGGTTTCATTTGGATTCTGATAAGTCAAATATTCACTTTTGACTTATGTGATAAGGAATACCTCTTTTTACGACTGGTCATATTTTAGTAGCACACTAAAGCCTGGCTTTGAATCAGCGCTGTAACCTGGCTTATCTTATTGTTCTGATAATTAATTGCAGGACCATGTAATCGATATACAATTCATTGCCAGTGCCAAACTTGCCATAAAGCTCAGGAAACTGGCACTGAAAATACTGCTTGAAGTTCCTTCTGCTGTTCAAGCTGGTGACAAAAATCCTATTGATCTGAACAAGAACAGAATTTCATCCTAGCTGTTGGATGTTGTGCCTGTGATTGTGGTTCCTTTACTTTAATGTAAATTGACATGTCTTAGTCTGACAAATTCTTTTCATTGTGGGCACTAGGATTGCCTCATGGCCTAGAGCATTCATGACTCTACACTGTTCTTGGCGTTTTAAAAAATAATTATTTTAAGCCTATCCTGTCTCTTATTGCATTTTTGGTACTTAACTTCTCATGCTTCATTACAAAGCTCGAAAACATGAACTAGTATAGCATAGGGCAAGGGAGGCACAAAGAAGTTGAATAATAGAGTGCAGCAATTTTTTGCTGGTTCCTAAGTGCAGTGTCTGCAGCTGAAATATCAAAGGGTAAATTCAGGACACTTTAGGTTAGAGTACTCCCACCAGTTTTGATGTAAGGACATAACCATAAAGCAGAACTAATTATGAAAAAAAATAAGGTAAATACTAGGCACAAGCATTTTTTCCCTTCTAGTTTTTAATTTAAATTTTTTTTGGTTTTGTTTTTGGTTTGGTTTTTTTTTGGTTGTTGTTGTTTTGGTTTTTTTTCACCATGAGCTGCTTTTACTTCACTAAAAAAAGATAGGACACTGCCAGTCGGAGCATCTTCCACAACTTTGCTGTCCTTAACCAGGATATTGTAGAGCTTATGATTACAGCCTGTTTTTTAGAAGATATGACCTTCTACAGTGTTCATGATATTCAGAAGCTCACTCATGCTATGGTATAGATAGTATTTGTGCAATCAGTTCTCCCATCCACACTGTATAAAGCTGCCAATGCAGAAAATATGGCATCTCGGACTAAAGGAATATATGAAAGTTCCTTGACCTCTACTCCAATTGGCAAATGTAATAACATTTAAGGGTAGAGAAAATAGTAAAAGAAGGAGAATAAGAGCAGGATTTTCCTGTTAAAAACTTATTAAAAGGAAAAAAAAAAAAAAAAGAAATAGAGGAAAAAAGGACCGGACTACCTGCATCAGCATTCTTTAACAAGAAAGAATCATTTAGTCAATTAAAAAAATAAATGCTGGATCTTCTAATGAACATGTAAGATATCTTAAAGAAATAGTAAAGGGAAGAAAAGGATGACTTTTCCCCTCTTTTGAATACATTTTATTTCTAATGTATATAAAGTTATTTTGATATGATACAGATGGACTGTCTGAGGGAGGAGTTAATTACCAATTTCTATGGTAATTTCATTAGTGGCAACCATGTAATTTTTCACCAAACTTGGTTTCTACCCTAAAAGTGAAGCTAGCTAGGTGGTATCACCTGAATAATCTTATTCTTCATACTGTAGCAGCAGACAAATCAATTATGGATTCTCCCCCGCCCCCCTTGTCTCTGTTAGTCATATTTGAAGTTTTAACACCACACATTCCGTTTATTTGCTGCTGGCCTAATAATCCCCCTCATGCTGGCAAAACCTTTGTTCTCTGACAGAAGTAATAAAGCCGTCTGCACGATTCCCTCTTGTGAGACATGGAGTGCTCCCATTTCATTTAATCTGGTGGTGTGCAGCCTTTTCAAAGTAAGCACTTCAGGGGGAATGAATGGGAAATGACATCCCAGTGACTGGCCTGTGAGGGGAAAAAAAAATCGCCTGTCAAGGTAAAAAACCCAATGACTCTTAATTTCAGATTTCCCCCTCTCCTCAAGAAAGCTGCATTAGAAACCTGGGTCAAATGGGTTTTAGCTCTCATTTCTGCTGGAGCATGTGTCTTCCTGTGGAAGTGCTTCAGCTTTTCCCACTCTTCATTCACTCATTCCCACTGAATGGCAGCACACAGAAAATGAAGAGATCTAAATGCCAGCAGGAGGCTGGCCGCTTTCTTCTAGGCATGTCCTGAGCCCAGTCACCCAGAACAACTTGTGATCTCTGGACAAAGACACTCACAGCAGGTGGCCATATCAAGAAATTTTCCTCCTGGAATTAGATATTATTCCAGGAATCACTACTGAGTCAAACATAATGCCCCATCCTGCTGGGTCAAGTAGGATTTCATTTCAATTTCTTTACACAACGATGCGTTTCATCTTGTCTGCATACAATGACAGTGCTCAGGCATGAAATAAATTGAAGTGCTTGAAAGGCAGAATTATCCCTTGAACCTGCAGCATTCCCGACCCCCAAAACATACATTGTCAAGTGAGTTCCCGATAAGCAGGATCTTCACCGAGTGTTTGTGCTGCTTGGCTTCCTTTAATCATACTCCCTTTTGTAAAAGGGATTTTTGAGGGGAAAGATAAATCATTGCTGAGGAAAAAGGTCATTTTCAAAAGGTTTTAAGAGCTTCATTTCATGTGGCTTTTCAAGGTGAAACAGGTAATTCAGTGCAGTAAAAACCTTTCGTATTCAATTTAATTCACAGTTCACACTACCAAGAAAACAGTACCGAAATAAGCTTGAATAAAATTCTTCATTAAAACTGTTCTCATAGATGTGTAAGTCACATTTTGTTGTTTGCTAATACGTTGGCCTGAATATTGAAAAATAAATTTATGACTAATACTGAGCTGTCTATTCTGGCTTTAAATCATCTGTGCTTCCAATATTAGACAATTTTCTTCCTGTAGCACAAAAGGCATCAATCATTTCTTCTGGGAATCACTTTTGTAACATATCTACTGAATACACTGATACTGAGACACCCAGGCACATTCAGGCACATTGGCATCCTGCTCACAAAAAGAGGGAGACTCATACTTTTAGGACAGAGTAGCAAATATTTTGCAATGTTTCATGGATAATGAGCCTGCACTAGATATCAGGATTTTTTCTGTACTTCTTTCAGACTACCAATGTAGGCTTTACATATCCCTGGTCACAGGTCAGATATCTATCTTTCTTTAAGTCATCTGTGCTTTGTGTTTAAACCCCAAGATATGAGCTCAGTGTAAGAATGACCAGATTAGTACACATAATTTGGGTTAGTAGATAAAGTCATGATCCTTTCAACTATAATAAATACACTTCTCTTTTTTTTCTAACTTTTGTTACTGAGCTGAGTATCCTCTAAAACTTGGCTACATACATTTAACTGGGAACAACTGTGCAAACAGTTCATTAATGTCAGTTGAATCATTTATAACCATAAATAATGACCCTGACTGAGAAATTCTTTCAGAAGGAGGACAAAATATTTTTAAAACATGCAAATGTATTAAGAATAAGATACACAGAATGGGATCATGTTTTACTTTTTTGTTTTGCCCACACATAAAAATAATGTCAATTAAAATATCTTCAGTTCTGACAAAGAGCATGTACCTGCCCCAAACTATTCTACAGACTGAAGCTAATGATATTTCAGTAGGAAAAGGTAGAAACAGGTAGAAATGCTGCTAAAAATGAAATTTCTTTTGTGATATTACTTCATTCCTTTGTTATTTCCTCTTTCANCTGCATTATTATTTTTATGTCAACCTGGTGGCTGCAAGGGACCATATCAACCTTGGAAAGAATTTTTCTTCAGTATGTCCTTTAATGTAGATAAACCTGGACTGGAATATAAGAGATAATCAGGATAAAAAATAATAAATATGGGACAGGGAAGATGTGGGTTCAAAAAATTATTATTAAGAGCAAAGCAACTTATGAAGTCATTGATATCCTCTGGCTACTGTAATGTAAGACTATTCAAAATTTTTCTCCATTCTTTCCATTCCTCCAGGGAAAAAAAAAAAAAAGGGGTTCTCAAGGTAATTTAATCACCAGGGCAATAACCATTTTCATATAAAACCTTCCTCTTCCAGGCCATTAGTAGAATTTTAACCTAGAAAAAGAGGTATATGTTCTATGCCAATGAAAATTTTGGACCCAATTCTATTAATTCTAATGTGAATCAGGGCCTCTCAATGTATTCTAACATCTTTAGAAAAAATTGTTACAGGGGAAATCCCAATTAATTTTCTTGAGTAGATAATTAGTCTATTAATGCGATCTGAATCAGAAATATTATTGTGTGCTTAATTTTATGAAATGGGGTAGATCAGGCAAACCTTTATATTAAATTTAAGTTTGTGACAAAATAAATATATCAGTCTCACAAGGGAAAACATATATTTCTCACAGTTATTATTTNACTTGGCTACATACATTTAACTGGGAACAACTGTGCAAACAGTTCATTAATGTCAGTTGAATCATTTATAACCATAAATAATGACCCTGACTGAGAAATTCTTTCAGAAGGAGGACAAAATATTTTTAAAACATGCAAATGTATTAAGAATAAGATACACAGAATGGGATCATGTTTTACTTTTTTGTTTTGCCCACACATAAAAATAATGTCAATTAAAATATCTTCAGTTCTGACAAAGAGCATGTACCTGCCCCAAACTATTCTACAGACTGAAGCTAATGATATTTCAGTAGGAAAAGGTAGAAACAGGTAGAAATGCTGCTAAAAATGAAATTTCTTTTGTGATATTACTTCATTCCTTTGTTATTTCCTCTTTCAGTGGAATACCAACCCTAAGGAGATGCAATAAGTATCATAGATAGAATATACTTGATGAGAGATCCCATGAAGAAATCACGTTCCCAATCTCATCTTCCTGTCTCTATCACATCCATTTGTTAAACAAAAGATAACGCTCCTGCCTGCAAATCCTTCTTCTTTGAGAAATATAGTTGTTTGTTAAGAAGTATCTCAAAGAGATTGTGCATAGCGCGTGGGATGAGGGATGCCTGTGGATTGTAGCAAAGTACATAATGTATGCGTGAATCTAGTTCAAATTAATTTTTAATATATTACATCTCTGAAAACCACANAAGGTAATTTAATCACCAGGGCAATAACCATTTTCATATAAAACCTTCCTCTTCCAGGCCATTAGTAGAATTTTAACCTAGAAAAAGAGGTATATGTTCTATGCCAATGAAAATTTTGGACCCAATTCTATTAATTCTAATGTGAATCAGGGCCTCTCAATGTATTCTAACATCTTTAGAAAAAATTGTTACAGGGGAAATCCCAATTAATTTTCTTGAGTAGATAATTAGTCTATTAATGCGATCTGAATCAGAAATATTATTGTGTGCTTAATTTTATGAAATGGGGTAGATCAGGCAAACCTTTATATTAAATTTAAGTTTGTGACAAAATAAATATATCAGTCTCACAAGGGAAAACATATATTTCTCACAGTTATTATTTGTTCAGGATCAGAATTTGCATTCCTTTGTGCCATGCACCTATTTGTTGGTTTTAATCTTAAATTTATGACTTTTTTTTCTTATCACATGGGCATTAGATTGTTTTGTTGTTTGTTTTTTTCTAGGAGTTTTTCAGCTGCTTTTCCCTATTTTTTTCTCAAAACTTCATAATGCTGAAAGTTACACCAAAAGCAGAAAGCAGTTTTCCACATTTCAGAAAGACTATTTTTGTTTAGTAGGAAAGGGAAGGTTACATTTCTAAAGAAACAAACAAAAAACCCACACCAAGAAGATAATTCTAAAATTAGCTGAGAGAATCTACGCCTATCAACAAATATCAGTGTATCTTAAGTGACTTTTTTTTCATTGCCAACTGAAATGGCTTCATGTAAGGAAAGAAACAGAATATTTTTTCAGTAATCTTTTCCATTGGCTATTGAAGTGAGTAAAAACAAGTTCAGTGAGGAGACAAAATGTTGTGGTGATGTTTTCTTAGGTATAAGTCTTGCCAACACAAACATTTCTCTGTAATCAGAGCCTCAGAAAGCTAATGACCCTATTCTTTCAGAAGACAGGATATACATTGAGAGGACAATTTGTTTTTATTTTTAAAGAGTTGTAAGCAATCACGAAAATGATGACACAGTTGATTTTGTTGCTTATAAAAACATATGCATTGTTTTTGTCTAATTTTCTTAAGTTTTCAAACAATTCCACTGGAAAAAAAAAGGAAAAAACAAAAAAACTTCCATGGTGATGAAGTGAATTCCCATAAATATTTAGTCCAAAAAATAATATCCCTTCTTCTTTTCTTCTCATTGTTAATTCAATGCTTATTCTGAATTGCAGTCAGAAAGCCAGAATACACAAAAAACCCTCATTATTTCATGATTGTGATCTACCTTATAGTTTTTCTACTTCACGAAATAATGCCACCAGTCAGCCTTGTTTGCTAACATATATTTCAGGTTTTTAAATTGGCAAAAAAATGCTCTTTTCATATATGTATATTTATAATGAGTCATCAAGAGAAGTACTGGGAAAATCACTTAAATCTCAACCAATCCGCACACATTACGTTATGGAACAGGAATTTTTGTTCTGACAAAATTGATTTGATTTTCCAGGTTTAGTTAATTGAAAGAAACAAAGAAACCTATCAGTCATTTTATAAATCAATTTTCTTGGCTTGCTGCATTTACAGCAATAGCTAAGTATTTCAAGGAGGAGCTTACAAGACTGCTCATCATGTTTACATTAGTGATAAGCACAAATACACCCACATACCCTTGTCATTTCCTTTAGATATGTTCTTATCTGAAGACTAACTGGCAATTTTGTTGCTGATACTGCTGTTGAAGTGGTTCTAGGCATGCCAGGTGAACAGTTACTATAGCTCATGAGAGGCCTAGTCTTCCTTTAAATAAAAAAAAAATCTGTAAAAATAGTCTCACAGTTACAGTACGGAGTCTGGTTTATGAACTGTTTTGCATGAACACATAAAATACATAAACAGGCTTTTTTATTATATAGTCCTCTTATTTTCACACTTACTTTGATCTTCCATAAGTGAATTAACAAGTTGCACAAATGTGCATTTTCTTGAATGTATATGTGGGAGGGTTCCCCCACACCTTTTCTTCGTAGACACTTTAGCTTTTCCTGTTAGGAAGTCTATTAATCTCCCAAGGGAAACTCTTCCATGGGGAATGAAGTAGTCATCCTCATCAGGAATCTATAAACCTGAATCTTTGTGTGCTTTGCTTCCCATTTGTGCAAGCACCAAGCCTGGCACTATAGCATATCAGGACAGGGAGCACAAATTGGAGTAGGAGTTATACTGCTTCCACACAGCAGCCTTTGGCAGAGGGATGTCAACCAGCTAAAATGAGCAAGGGCAACCACTGCATCTACCTGGAATTCTCTAATTAGCACTTTACATAACTTACACTCTTTTCAGCGCCAACTCAGCATTAGCATGGCCATCCACGAACTCCCTCAACTGAAACTGTCTGCTAAACAAGCTGAATTTATTCTGCAATACAGAGCTAATAGACATATTTTTATATTATAGGGGGTTTTTTCAGTATTATGGGTCTATTAAAAAATCAGGTCCCTGTCCACAATGCTCTAAGCCTTGCATTTTCAAATTAAGAGTGCAACAGACAAGAATGACTTTAAATGTTTTATATATAGGCTTTGACTTGTATTTCGAGTTTTTCAGTTTGTTCAAATGAAGGGGGTACAACTCATCAAATCACTACAGAATTTGCTTTTCCTTTACTCTCAGTTCTCGTCTAGAGCCTTACACTTTGGAGTCATAGGAATATTGTTCAAGTGCTTATTTATTCAGTGTCCATAAAATGAAAATTTAAAATATCTCTGCAGGTGAATTGCTGTAGATAGTGACTTTATTGTATTATCCTGAGCAAATCTTTTCATTCTCCCTCCTTTTTTCTATGCCTATATATGTGACTGTGGGAAAGGGAAGCAGGGTTCTGTGTGAAATTGTGTGTTCTCACTCCCTGCTGACAGTGAAGATTCCTTTTCTGTTCTTTTAGAAGGAAAATGTGCTTTGTTTAGCCATTAATTGAAACCCATATTTTGCTATTTCTATATTTACAGTTTACTTCTATACAAGTGATTTGACAGGCACTGTACTCATACAAAAGGAAAAGAGAGACCCTGTCTTAAAGAATTAACATCCTTAAGATAATAAAAGCCTTAGCAGATAAAAGGAAGGAGAAAAAAAGGCAAGATTAATGATTAATGATTGATACAATAAACAGTCATTTCTACATGTCAGTTCCAGGACCATGCTTTTAATGCTTACACAAGAACCAGCAATGACTTCCAGTATTTAGATATGGAAAAGTCTCTCTCTTATCTGGAGAAGGGAAGAGAGCAATGAATAAAAGATGTAAAAGTAGATTCCAGGAACTGATGGTGAAAGAAGATCTTTTACAGGAATGCCAAGAAAAACTACCAATAAATACCACCCAGTCATCAAAATAAAAAATTGAATTGAGTAGTATATCCCATAAGAAAAAATGATTTAATTTATGAAAAATAAAAATTAAACACCACTCAAAATCCAGTCACAAACAAAGAACATTAATTTGAAGTTGTTTTATATAAGGTCAACAATTTATATTTAAGGAGAAAGGATATTATGACCTTTCTTCCATTATAGGAAGTATTTTTGAAAAATATTATGATTTATTAACTTAGAAGTTTCATCCCTAAATATGCAGGGATCATTTTGTTTCAAAATTGTCGTTCAGCTAAGGAGCTACATAACAACTAAAAGAGTCAGTGGTGCAGCATGTGCTAAATTTAGGGATACAGTCTTTCTCAATTTTAGAAATTAAGGTAAGAATTTCTTCCAAAAACATTGAAATATGCATTTATAGCTGGTTCATTAATTTTGTTGTTGTTATTGTTATACCAGTAGTACTTATGATCTACCATCAACTGCTTATATGTTCTGAGTGCAGTATTCAGAACCAAACTCTTTCTAGTCCTGTAAGAACATGTTATAAGATACTGAATTAATTGTAACAAGCATTTTTAATTATAATAACCTTTTAGAATTGACCTGTAGGGGGTCATTTCACACATACAAAATAATGACATCAGTAGAAAGGCATTGGCTGTTCCTTTTGATTTGAGGCTTTTAAGGTGAATCATAATTTTCAAAAAGCTCTCACTACTGCAGCACATCAACCAATACAACTTTGTTTTCCCTGGTTCTTTTGTGAAAACTGTGTATTCCTGGTAATGCCTGAGGGAGTCATGTCTCTCTTCAAGAGAGACTTATACTGAAACGTTTCTTTTCATTTTTTTTCAAATGGGCATGATGTGAAATAGGAAATACTTACTAAATATGTATCAAAAGTCACAGTCCTGATGGTGAACTTGCTCTTCTAGAAAGATGGAAGATCAGAAGAATGAAGCAAAATTGGGAATTGGCTTGATCCTGTTTCAGTTCTAACAGTATAATTCATGGTAATAAATTGTACCATCATTTGGCATATAAGACATTTTTTTTTTTCAAAATACAGAGCTATGTTGCTGGATTTAAACCAGAAGTTTTAAATGAAGTAAACAAATAAAGAAAGCCAGTGACCACATAGTACTGTTCTTATTCCCTGCAAAATAAATGCCAAGGAAACCGAAGAGTGGTTTTCGACTTGTTTAATCCAACACCTGTAAATACAGGAAGACTCATTAGTTGTACATGAGGCAAGGTGGTAAGATTAAACTTTGCATGGTCACCAAAATTCTAATCAACAAAGGCAAGTGTGATTATTGCTACGTAACTACAAGATGCAAAATATTTGCTGTCAGGCAGCAGATGTGTTTGGTCAGCAAATAAGATGGTCTGAGCTATATTTTTCTGGGCCTCCTACATGAAGAAATGAAGAAAGATCTGTTTACACTAACTTTCAGAATATGGTTCTTACAAGGAGATAAAATACATCCCTGTAAAATGGATTAGCTGCTAAGATGTCTTATAGGCATGGGGATGTTAATAGTGAGCAAGAGGCAACATTATCATTTAATATCAGACATAACCATATAGCAGCAAAAATTGCAAGGAAAAGAACCTCATCATAGGAAAAAAAAAAAAATTCAAAGATCAGTTTCAGATACCTGAAATTTGCTTAGAAGATAATTATTTTGCAGTGGGTAAAACATACCATGATGTTTCAGCCGAGTAATAAAGTGTGTGTCAAAAGGCAAAAATAGCAAAGCAGTACAAAGACATCAAGATTGGATTATGGGAACAATCCTTTCTCCATGTCTTTCATTTGAACAAGTCAGTTGAGAAAAACCCTTTGTACAGAGATATACAGTTCTCCATTTGGGAGGTTGATGTATGCACTCATATAGTCAATTATGACAAAAATCTCTTTCCCTTATGGTCAGCAGTCTCCACAGAAGCTTCACAGAAGGGATATACTTGCTATATACATTTGCTTTCTTAGAAAAATATATGGCATGCACTGCTGGCCTCCAATGTATGTCTTCGAAATTATGGCAGTCAGTGAGGGAAAATAGAAATGCCTATTAAAATAAACAAGTAAGGTCCCTGAAAGTTATTGACAATTAACCTAAACATCTTTCAGATATAGTTTAGTAATATTTGCCCTGTCTTCTGAACTAATGGTCTAGTCCCAGTGCCTTTCTGTTAGTTTATGCATACAGAATTTAAATACTCTAAAATTAAGAACAAGCAGTGGTTGCTATAAACCAGAAATACTTGTGGGGTGCCGTAACTACCTAGTGTCAAAAGAATATAATGATTTGTATTATGCTTTCTTAAACTTTACTTTCAAGGATAAAATATTGTGACCCAATAAGATGTCAAGACACAAATAACATCATATGTAAAAATATAGCTATGAAAATAGAGAATAGTAGTGAATGAATGGCAAGAACAAAACCCATGACGGTGTACACTTAAATCTGTTTTTTTTCCACAGAATTATGACACATTCTAATTTTTTTGTTCATATTTCAGACATTATAACATTAAACATAGTGTTTTGATTTTGTGACAAGACATATTATATCCATATGGTGTAATTTAAAATATAATGGATCAGTTTAAGAAAAATGATTTGTTTTGTATGATTGAATTTTGTTGCCTGATCATTTCCTTAAATATTATCCAGGTCTTGTGGGGAAAAAACAGATTTCCCACTCAACGTCTCCTAAAAATTCATGATTTTATAAGACTGTATGCTTATTTTTATAGGGCTATGTCTATTTGTGTGCTCTTTTCCAAGGCAGTCTTTATGTAGAACATTTCCATAGCTGTAAGCATCTCTTTTATCTTTCTGTGTATCTTTCCTGGATCTTTCCGAGGTGGGTGGAGCATTTCAAAGCACAAAACTTTTTACAAAGGAGTATGAAAACTTAAATGATTTCTTCTATTAGATCTGTTCCTAACTCCCATTTTTGACAAGTTACACATGTGGAAGTGGGCAAGGTGAATTGGTAATATAAATCAGTAATACATACATGAGGAGGTAGGTCACACATGGATGATATTCTTCTTCTGCATAAAATGTTCATGGCTATAACAGGAGTCCAAGTCACTCTGATGCTCTCACCACCACACGTCAGATCAGGCTGGAATCACATGGCTGATGCTCACATGGAGTGAAGAATGAAGAGTTAGAGCCAAAACACAGACTTGGAATACAGATGCATCGCTACTAACTTTAAAAAATTTTTATGACAGCTTTCATTTGAATTACTGTCAAATATCTCATAGCTTGCCTTGAGTCTTGGATGCAGCAAATTCTTAAATATATATCTAAAATTAAGAATTGAGGGAAATATTAGCTTCAATGGCCAAGGTTCTGAAAAGGAAGTACTGCTTATGGGGAGGGATTAACTAGTCATTGGACCAGAAATGGATTTTGCACTTGAAAGCCTGTCTTTCTTTCTCTAACTGTATCACTGGGTTTATCAAAAGGCATTACTTCTCTCTGCATAGCTTGCTTAACTTACAACTTAAAGATGCCAGTAATTGTGGTGGAATCAGTAAAGATATTTACATTTCAAACGCATATAGTCATGCATTGTCAGTGAATTGCCATCTAAATTATACCTGATTCTAAACCAGAAAGTCAACAGCAGCCCTGTAAAGTGGACATCACCTCTCTTCTTTGATAATTATTTTAATATGCAATACCTGCATGTCAGGGCATAATTTCTACATTATGGTTGCAGGCAAAGCAGGTTTATAAAGCCAAAAGGCAGTAGGTATGTTTTATGTAGCCCCAAATAGTCAGGCAATGTACTCTCCATTTTCATGGTTCAACTTCTCCTAAGGACAGAAGACACCTTGTGAATCAGAATTGTGTTTGTTTTGTAGAGATGGAGCTTGCCTCAGACAGGCTTCCTTGAAGCAGGCTTGAGTTGAGCTGATGTGACTTCTCACACTTACGAGTGCCAAGGGGGAAAATAATTTAAAAGTTGTACATTTAAAAGTAGCATGCACCATTAAGCTGAGTCTACTGTTGTGGAGATGTGTGAATTGACTGATATATTGACACGGTGCTTAGTGCAGCAGAGCAGACCTGCACGTGGCTTGGGAGTCGAATAGGGAGGGGGAGGAGAGCTATTTGTTTTGTTATGTCAAACCATTCTGCCGTCTCTGAAAGGAAACTCATTTTGGGATAATGGAAGAACAGGCATAGAAACTCAAACAATAGTTGCTGGGTCTTAAAAGACACCCACAGGTTATTTATTTCCTTCCTTTTTAAACAGACTGTTATGCATTAAAGTGTCCCTAGTGTTATTAACTTGTGTTTTCAGAGTATCATAAAAGAAAGTGAAACATCTTCAAGTTGAAAGGCGCCAGTACAGAGAACAACCAGTGTTTCTTTTCTTGATCCCAAAGATGCTGTCTTATGGCTCCAATTCTTTCTTCATTTTAAGAAAAGCATCTCCTCATTGTCTATGTTTACAAGAACCTCATTGTGTCTATATTCTCATTAGGATTATTTTGTCATTAGGAGTATAGAATGAAAGATATTTCACATTTGCATTGGTGAGTTCAAGATGAGTTTTTCAACATCAGTTTTATTTGACATCATGTTATCTGCATTCCTTGATCAGCCCTTCATGTGGAATCCTTTCATAGTTTTTTAGTACTGTTGATCAGATGTGAGGACTGCGCAAAAATGAGCCTCCTTTTTCCTTAGTTATTGTGGCTGTTATGGAGGCAGCTAAAGCCTAAACTAGGTTAAAATTGCTACACGGTATCGGTAATGAAATGCAACAATTTTTCTACTTACTGGGTTGAGAGAACCAACGGATTCCACATTGTAGTATTTGCATTGAATGTAAATATATTGGAGCCACTCTTTCTACCCCTGGTCTACACAGAAAAATACTGTTTGAAAACTCAATAGGCAGAAAACCACCAGAGAAATATAACAGGGAAAGCAGTTTGCACTGTAAATATTATATTACCATGCCAAAAGATAATTAAACTGAAATTATCAACTCCTTAACATAATAAAAAGAGCATTGAGTATTCTATGGAGCAAAGAGGTATTTCTGGCATCTGGCAACAGCTTCTCTACAGACCTACTATATAAAATAAGTACTAGCTCAGGAGTGCTTGCCAAAAACATTGTGTTAGAATAATGTTGGAAATTCATTGTTGTTGCTATCGTTGTTAATAATATTATCAGCACTTTTTTTTTTTTTTTTTAAGGTTTATTTGTAATATATCAGATATAAAATCAGGAAGAATAAGTTGTACAATAGAGGTGGCTCCCTAAGGCTTGATTGTTGCCATTCATTTTTACTTTTAGACTGAGAAATTTTTACTGTCAACATTTGTAGTGGAATTGGAATTGTCTTATAAAAATGGAAAAGTTTCTAAATAAATAATGTGAGCTACTGATGTTGAGCACAGATTGTCCCATTCTTCTTTCTGTCCTCTCTCTTTGATTTCTTTTTTTTTTCCTTTTACAGTAGGCGACCAAATAATATGGTGTCCATGAGCAGAGTGTCAACAATTACTGGAAATAAGAGAGTCCTTTCTCTTCATTGACTGTTGCAATTAATCTTAACAGAAGAATGCAGTGAATCATATGTTAAATGGCTCAGTAGGTTAGATAAAAACTGGGCAGTAACTAAAAAGAATGGAAAATAGGAAATGAGACTGGTGCAAATAAATAGCAGAAGAATTTAAATAGGAACTACCACTTTGATTTGGCATTAAAAAATTAATATAATATGAAATGGATGGCAACTTTCAAGTTTGTTCCAGAAATGAACTGGATATTACCTCTATTTGGGGCCAGCTGATCCAAATGTAAGTCAATCTTTTTGAAAAACTAAATACATAAAAGAACTTTCACAACTGAAATCTATACCAAGGTTTAGATGTCTTCCTTTAATGTGAAAATGATTGCAAAAAGATATTGTGAAGCACTATTTGACTGAGGTCATGCTACTCACAGACATTACACACAAGAAAGGACCCTTCATGCTTACTTACTAAAAAAGAGTTGTAGTTACTGCTTGAACTGAGCAAGGTATTGTTTTAAAAATGCACTTTCGCCTATCAAAATGGTTTCATTAAGGCCAAAGTGACATAGTACTACATGGCTGTAATTCAGATTTGTTGCCACTGAGGCAATAAAAAGCAAGCACTTTTTTTTCCTTCTTTTTCTTGTCTTTTTTTTTTTTTGTGCGTGTGTGTGTGTGTGTGTGTGCGCTATGCAGATTTACTCTTTAACAGTGAAGCTTTAGTGGATGATTATGACATCAAAGTGTGACAGACAGTGATTATGTACTGCAGGGGGAAAAGACAGATAAATACAGACATTTAATTCCCTTAGCTTAGGGAGACATTATTCCTCGCTTTAGGAAAAAATAAGTATTCTACCTCTACTTCCTTTAGGCAAAATCAGGTATGAATTCAACCAACTTGCCTTGTCTAAAAGTTTTACTTTTAAAAATCTTAATTGTAAGTTTGTTTCCTTCCTTTAAGCATAATTTCAATAAGTATTTTATTATTTTTTTGTTTAGTTGGAGGCTTACAACAGGCAGCTTGTTGTTCTCCATTCCAAAGAGCTCATCCAAAATTGTGCCTAGTCATAACCTTCCCTACCTCTGCAGAAAAGGCATAAGACTATGAAATCAATTTTTAAAGGAACATTCTGGATATAGTGTCCAAGGACTATAAGTAATTTAACAATGATTTAAGAACTTTAGGCTTCCTCTGAAATTGGAAATCAAATTTTCTATGTAATTCTCAAAATAAAAGAGAATATACAAAACTTGATGAAAGAAACATAAGATTTGATACAGCTCCAAGTGAAGTCCAGGAAAGATTTTTTTGTTAGATTAGGATTTTGTTGCAAATATAAAAACTCCATCATTCTGATGTTTAACCAATATTAACAAAATGTTTGGGCTTGGTCTTGAGTTGCACAAAATTAGCAGAAAAACAAATTGCTGTCAGCCCTTAAAAGGAGACACAGACAATACTACAGATTAAATTCCAAACACTTTTTTTGTTTAGTTCAAAAAATTTTGTTCCATTAAATGTAGGAAAGGAGCAAGATGGGTGCAGTGAGGCAGTTATGGATTTAGTTACTGAGGGGGGTGGGAAAGACGACAAATAATGCTCTTGATCTAGAGACAGTATATATCCATTAAGTGCCAGACTTCAAGCACATGCTCTTTAATAAAGAACTTTTTAAGGGATAAAAATCAAAACAGCAAATCCAGTAGATTATTTGCTTTTTAATGTTGTTATTTCTTTAAAATCCTGCACCTTAAAAGATATTATCCCTTGTTTCTTCTTGCACATAGTGCAACAAATACAATGGCTGATGAGGGCCTTTTTTAACCCTGCTACTGAATGCATTTTTATGAAGAGAAAAGGGTTTATAAACAACTTTTTTATGAGGAACAGATTAGTAGATGACATGCAGACAGGAAAAAAAGGGGCATAAGTTAAGAGTTAAAGCTGAAATTGCTGAAACTGTCTCTTGTGTGCTGAGTTTTGCATTGTTTTGTTAGAAAGCAAAAAGAAAGGGGAAGTTTCCAGTAATACGTCGATGTCGAGAGGCTGGGAGAAAATCCTGCCTCCACAGAAATCAATAGCATACAGCTATCGATTGCCATGAAACCTAGTTTTCATCTAAATTTTTGCCAGCTAGCAATGATGTGTCCAGCTCAAACAATAGACATTAAATCATTCTTCAAGATATATTCTGATTTTAGTTTAAAACTCCTTGTTGATGAAAACCTTCTCTTCTACTTTTAGAAAACAACTATATTAAGTTTTTAACTTATCAGCCTGCAAAAGTTTTCTGTTCATGCAGTTCTTATAGGTTTGCAATTTTTCTTCTCCTCTTCTCTCTCTTCAACCTTTTCTTATTTCCTCTTCTGGCTGAAATCTTGAGGTCTGGTCCTGCAGTGACATAAATAAGAAAAAAAACCCCACAGCATTCCAAATGAACTCCTTCCAAAATCATGTTTTATTATACAACACTGTGTATCCTGAAACTAGACTGCCATTCCATGCAGCTGGAAATCCTTTGACCACTGACCACTGAATTTTTTCTAGCAGTTTTATGGACATCTGTGCTATACACTTTGCAGTGGTTTAGAGTGAACATGCAGTTGGGTGAGTTAGCAGTCCTGCAAATTCATTACAGTCTAACGTAACACTCCTTGAGAAACACGTTTCAACATGGCTGCAAAACACACCAAACCAGTTTTTTTTTGTTAAAAAAAAAAAAAAANAAAAAAAAAAAAGAAAAAAAGCATAGAAACTGCTAATACATAGTCCGCTTTTATAACTTACCTAGAACAGAGAGACTCCAAAGGACCAGCTCAGAAATACACTCTAAAGTCCTGCATCGCCTGTGATCTTCACTGGGGTGATTGCATGAATTTCCTACACAAATCACACCATCATGTGGGAATCTGAATTAAGAATCTGAATCCCTATATTTAGATGCCTGGAAGGCATTTATAGAAAAGTGTCATAACATGTATCTGATATCTTCCCAAATATACTTTTGCCATCATTATATATTTAGGAATGATTTTTTAGCAAATGGTTTTAGACACGTAAACATGTCAGTATCTTTTTCTGTAAGATCAGGACAGGAATAATAAATCAAAAAGCATTCAATTGATAAGAGAGGAGATGCTAAGAGTTATTGCAATGAGCCTGAATGATATGCATGCTTTAAGAAGACACCTCAGAAAGATTAGGGCATATAGCTCTGATTCATTTTAATGTAGGTCTTTATATTAAGAAGATAAGGTTTTCAGAGGAGAGAAAATAAGAACTGTTGCTTGTGTAATGTATTAAACTCATAACATTTTTCATTCTTGCTTTGCTACCCATTTTATTTTTTTTTATAGTCCACCTTCTAAAGATGTTAAGAAATCTGGCAGACCTCATGGAATTTTGAGTTTAAGAACACAAAACAGGAAGCTATTTTGAATGCTCCCTCTTGATCCATCTTTGTGCTAGCAGCACAATGCCTGTAAAATCCACCTGCTGGAAGTCGGGTGGTTTATGCAAAGGGATGTCATGGTAATTTGGAAACTGCTGAATACAGAGTGAAGCCTTTTCCTGCCCCTCAAACCTGCCACACCAGTTTTTCTAGCTCATTACATGCCAAAACTTTTGATTGATGTGCTCACTTCAGTCATGGGTAATTTTAACTCCTGTATTAAGTAGCTCCTGCTTCCACTCCATTATATTACCTTGTATGGGGCAAATCAGAGCTCAAGCTCGGCCTGTATTGGCTTGACCTAAAAGGCAGAGAAAGCCTTTGTTCAGTTTTGTGTAGGCAGCAAGCCAATATTTCAAAACAACTTAGACAATCACTCTGCCTTTTCTTAATTGTCAAGTTCCCTGAAGATGGAGCTTTTAAAGACTACTACACAGCATTTTTTCAGGAGCCCTAAAGAGATAAGAAAGTTGGTAGAGGCTTTCTAGACATGAACATATTTGTTTTTCATTAAATTTAAGCAGAATATTAAGCGCAGCACAGAATAATTTGTGACTGCCTTGCACTATTGTCAGTGGGATGGAATTCTTATATTGCGCAGCCTTGTCGCACAATTCCCTGGATAGGTTCAGGACTGAAAAGAGGCTGAACAGAAACATCGTGTGTTTTCTCAGAAAAGACCCTCCACCTACAGTCCTATAGATGTCAGGCTACATGTAAAGAGGGAAATGATGACCTAAAATAAGATTAATCTATCCCATGGCTCTTTAAAATGAACCTTATTGAAATTTACTGCTTAGGTTCCCTATCTTGCAAAGAGAAAAATATCAGTCCTTCAGGTTCATCTCATCATTAAATAAGTGTATAAAATGGGAGACATTTAAAAGGCTGTGAAGAGCTGTCAGCTGCTGAATGTAATGTTTCTTCAATCTGATCTCCACCCTCAGGTTTAGGGCTATAAATCTTCCAGTCCTAAAGATTTGAGAATGATACAGGATGTAAGATTTTAGACTGTAAGCAGATTCTCCTTTGTTTAATTCAGTTTCAGATACCACTACTGGGAGGAAAGCTGTTAGTTTGGGGTGTGGCTTGGCTTTAATGATAGCATAACTGAGAGGAAATAGTCCCCCTAAATAGTTTTTGGACTTCAATTTCTGTGTTAGATATGCAATTTAAAGATCCATGTAAAGCTATTTGGTGGAACATTAAACATTCAAGATCCTACCTCTGCTTCACTGATTAGGTTCAAATGCACAATTCAAATATAACTCTGTAGATATTGTTGCTTGCTGACAAAGCACATTTATTCAGCTGGGCTGGTTATAAGTAATAAAGACAAATTATAAATGTGCATAGTCATGCCAGGACCCATTTTATGCTTATTTGTTCAGCACAGATCTAGACATATATCACCTTCAAAATTATCTTTTGGATGGATTACTTAGGCATTGTACAAACACCTAAGATTAAAACTATAGTATAGGACAACAAAAGGAGTAGGATTCATTTAACTATACAGACGAAAACTTCACAAATATTCATATATGAATCCTTGAGCTAATTATGAAGATACACTCATCTTTGAGCTAACTTTTAATCCTCAGAAATAAACAGGTTCTTTCTGAGACTAGTGAATCTCATTCTAAAATAGTTAACTAATACACACCAAGATAAGTACTTTCTACACGACTGATTGTCTCTGTTTGGAAGTAAGGAAGATCACTGTGTACAGTTCGGAGTATTTTTCTATACTGCTGACGCCCAGAGTTAGATATGGTGAATCCCTTCCAAAGATCCTTAAAAACCTCGTGCTGGAACTGGTAACCTAAGTGTTTCGATTTTTGACTTCAGTGTGATAGAAAATTGGAGTCTGCCTGCCGAAGTTAGTTCCTAGGGTTCATTCTACTCCTTTCCTGAATTTTATTGTCTTTGCAGTGGGGCAGTTGACCTAAACTGTTATATAAAACTGGTTTTGATTTCAATTCACAGAAATGCATATATTTTAAAAGAGGTCACAGAGGTTCTCCTTGAAGAAAGGGGAAAATTAAGATGTAATTAAAGGACTTCTTTTTGTCTTGTTATATGTTTGAAGAACTATGGAATTCAACACCTTAGGAACCTGTAGAGGTCACAGACTGTAACATATTAAAACATGGAGCACACTTTAACACAGATGCCTACAACCCACTAAACATGGGGTGTTGACACAGGCTTCAAGACCATATGTGCTTCTATATTTTAGTACAGAATAGTATCCACAGGATTTAAAATAATCCTCAAAGAACTTATTCTCTTCCTTTTTATTTTTCAGGGCTCCATGACATGGCTACAAGTTTTAGCAGGGTAACAACAATTTTTAAGGACCTCAATCACATCCCACCTACTTTTGCCGCTATGACATGAAAACAATAAGCAGGAGAAACATCTTCAGTGTGCTGTATACCCCCCTGACACTTTTTAAAATTTTCAACCGTTGTGTTGACATGGGCCATTTCTACCTGGCATGATTTTTTCACCCATGTCAAATAGGTGACCATTTAATGGTAGACTACAATAATTTGATACCTAAAAGCAAAAAAAAAAGATGAAAGTGATGTTTTTACTTTAGAATTCTGGAAAGTAAGAATGGACATATGATTTCATTAAAATTAGATATTTTTTTTAATATTTATGTATATTAGCTATAAAATTTTAATATGATGTGCAAAATGAAACACAGGAAAATCCAGAAAATGCACAAGGAAACTTTAAAAGGCCTTACTCTGACTTTTAACTCTGAAAAAGTCACAGAGTAGTCATTGCTTTCATATAAGAATTTAAGTTTGAAGACAATTCTAATTTCATTTGACTTAGGGATGTTGAATAAGTTCTTCAAACACCGCTACTGGTAACACAGTAGCAAGAAATATTATTTTAAACTCTTTTATTTAAAGGCTTTTTCTCTTTTCTTTTTTTCTTTTCTTTTCTTCTTTTCTTTTCTTTTCTTTTCTTTTCTTTTCTTTTCTTTTCTTTTCTTTTCTTTTCTTTTCTTTTCTTTTCTTTTCTTTTCTTTTCTTTTCTTTTCTTTTCTTTTCCTTTCTTTTCTTTTCTTTTTTTCAAGAGCTTTAAGCTCTCAAATCATCAATATGCCCCTTGAGGAATTTTTTTGTCTCCTACTTCCACATCTTACCTTTTACATGTTCCATTTTGTTGCCTGATTAAATCACTCTGCAAATCCTGTTTAAAGTGCCTTTCTTCATAGAGATTCAAACCTTGATATAAATACATCATACCTGTAAAAAGGAAAAGAAGCTAATACGGTTATGCATACACTCTAGAGGAGTTCATCTGAACTTCAGGCATGATCTGGGATTTTTGACAGGTGTGTATATGGCCTTCTCTGCTCTTTAGCTCCAAAGTGCCATCATATATATATATATATGTATGTATATTAATGGTGTATATTGGGCTTAACAAACTCCTTTTATTTCACTATTGCACAAGGGTTTTTATATGTGGAAAGCTGTGGTGATACTCTTATTCTGGGTTTAAATCAGGTTTGGTTCAATTTAATATATAGGCACATCTATACTAGAAACACTACCATTATAGAAATACCAATAGAGTAAATCAGCAAAGTGCTCCTAATGGAGTCATTATCAAACTGAACCTTTGTATAAATGTAATAAATTCACTGTCTTGAAGCAGATCAAGCTAAAGAACACTTTTTTTTTTTTAAATGGTAAAACAGAATCTGTACTATACTAATCTATATTAGCTCAGATGTGTGAGTTTAAGTTCACTTTCCACAGCCTAGCTCTTTGAACCGGTACAAAGTCTTTAACATAGATACAGTCGAAGTTAATTGGGAACCAGCTTGGAGGAAATAGTTTCAATTAAACTTCAATAAATCAGTGTGACATTGTAGTGGATTAAAAAGTGGTTTAAATTCTGTGTAAATGTGATGAAAATATCTTGTTTGTATATACAACCTTTGCACAGTCTGCTGTCTCCTTACTAATTCTCCCAGTTCTATCTTGGAATGTATTTCACTCAAGCTCAGATATCAGCTTTCCTTGAAGTATAGCCTTCACATATAAGCAAATGTGTGTCAAGCAATTTAGGAATATGCCTGAAAGAAATATGATTTTCCCTCCTGAATCAATCAATCCTCTCTTCTTCCTATACTACCTATACAATTCTTATAAATGATACCTTCACAATTCTACTGGGAGGTTAAGTAAGTGAAATGTTAATGCAGTTCTCGTATGAGAGAAAATACATGTAGATTCCCAGTGCTCTGTAATCATAACGCCTCAAGATCATATTCATATCCTTGAAATGCTGGCTGCATATTACAGAGTATATTTCTTTTAAAATATTAAAAATAAATAAAAAAGGAAAGAAGCAGGTAGAATCAATGCAGTTGTGTGAGAACCAATGTAATTAATTCACTACAATTGGAACCTTGCAAAGGGTTTACAAACAAAGGGGTGGGATTGCAGTTAACATGTTCTCTTGTCCCTGAGCAAGCCTCCCCTTTGATCTTTTCAGATGACAGAAGATGTGTCTTAGGAATTAGAATGTAATGCAGGCATCAGCCATGAATGATGGAGGGGTATCAGGGCTGAGCGAGGGGAAACTTTTCAGCCAAGCAGGCATGTGCCACTGTATCTATTGCACTGCCCCTCCTCCCAGTCCTTCCCTGAAAGGAACCCTTTCACCTAGTTTTACCATGTCATTAGCAAGGGTACTACAGAGGGATGTTTTTGTTTTTTAGTTATGGTCTCTGGAAGCTGTGTTCTGTCAGGTGCTCCTTTCTTTTGACCTACTTGAGATTACAGCTTTGCCTTTAATAAGAGCACAGTGCCCTTTTCCCAGGTTGATAGTCATGGATATAGACACACCCTGGGATAAAAATAAAAATAATAAAAATAAAAATATAAATAAATAAAAATAAAAATAAAAATAATGTAGATATAAAATATCGAGTATTTAAGTTCCTACCTCTAATCTGAAACAAGGCAGAGCAGAAATATTTTCTTTTGTTATATAAATAAAATACCTCAAGTATTGGAAATTTTTAGCTAGTCTTTGCACAGGCTTATTTAGCCCATTTGTTGTTTATTAATATTAGTACTATTATGCTCCATAGAGTATGTAATAATAAAAAAAAAAGAATTTTTGCTCGGAAACTCAGTCAAAAGAAAGGTCGTCAGCAACCAGTTTTCTCAGTCCTCGAGCATATAAAATGATACAACCCAAGTCTCCTCTAGAAGCACTGAAGGTGCTTGTGTCAGCTGCACCTCAGGGCCATTACTTATTCTTTCATATTTCCCCCCAAAAATTTGCTAATAATTTAAATTAGGTTTAAAAGTCAATAAAGGTAATGTGTTCATGATAGTGTTGTCACTTTGTGAGTGACCACTTGACAGTCATTTACCTTCCAAAGTTATAGTCAGATTAATGACATTGTCCCACAAAGGCCTCATGACCTGAAGAAAAAGAGGCCTTTTTAGTGTAAGTTCATTTGTGATTCTTCTGCTATGCAGCCTGTGCATGAAGCTGTCAGATGCAGAAAGACCCAGTCCAATGGAAAGGAATATGGAATAGGAGAATACTCGAAGAAAGATGAAATGTTTGCTTTCCATACCAAATTCTTATTTTAGAATTTTTTGTCATGAGAAACTTGCTTATGATATTTGTGTAGGCTAGTTTAGTCATTCCTACAATAGGTGAGTCAACAGAAAACATAAGCAAATTACTGATTTTCATTATATCTGTAACTCAATTCTTATTCAAATAATCTTATGCTTTATTAAAAATTATAGAATTTTATAAAAACATTGTCTTTCCTTAAATGATTTAAGTGATTTGTCATTTGGGATGTAAAAGAAGAATAAAATTAATTTTCTTAGTTTGAGAGAGGAAGGAAAAACCATTCCAGTTTTCACAAAGTTTTCTAAGCAGTTTATGTAAGACTTGTAAAACTTCCACAAATCTAAAATAGCATTTTCTAAGCAACTGTGGCTGAACAGGAAATGTAGCAATAAGTAGGAATCTATCAAACCAGTTAGAGCTTTTAAGAGAAGCACGTGTCTGTACTGCAAAGAGAGAATTCCCATGTAACGAAAATGACTTTGTGGCATTAGATCTTTCCGGGATTTTGCCTTCACTAACTAGTTTTTTATTAAACTCTACAAAACTTCAAGGAGGTATCTCTCGAGTGGCATATTACAAGAGCATACAGCAGCCTTTTGTAGACTAAATATAATTAGGGTTAGCTGATTGCTAAGAGATTTAGAGGAAAAGTATTACGAAAAAAAAAAAAAGGGGAAAAAGTGCCCCTGTATTTTAAAAGCTGTATTAAAAGCTGAATGTGCAAGTATACATAAAAGTTTTAATAAGTAATCACTAAGGATAGCAGATATATACCATACTGGTTAATTAAGCCATCATGGAAAGAATGCTGCAGTAAGCAGTCATTAGTGGCTCTCAACACATTCACCTCTCCTTTTCTCTCAATTGATTCTACTAGACTTTTTATTGCAGCTGAGAAAAAGCGGGAAAAATAGTCTGTCAAAACTAGATTGGGAATGACAGTTGCGTCTGAGTGTAACTTATCTCAGGACTTATTTAGTTTGTTTAAAAAAAAAAAAAAAAGAAATGGTTTAACTGGTGAAAAGTCTGCAACACAAAAAATCTGACTTTTCTGTAGCCTTTCAGAGTTTTTTTGAGGATTACTCTCTTTCTGACTATTTAAAGTGATTGAAAGGCAGAAATATTTCTCATGGAACACTATTGTGGCTGATCCAAACATTTTCTGTTGTGGAATAAATACCCATATTCCTCCCCCTGCATGTGTGTTATGTGATCATGGTTTGTAGATGAATGAGATTATTCCTGGAAATTAGAACAGTACATCTGACTTCACTTGATGCCACATGAGATTTAGATGTCAGAACAAGGTCTTTTTAAGGAAAATGAAGATACAGGGGGTGGGCAGTAGAGTGTACACAAGCTTGACCAGGAGCAAGTTCCAGCTTGACTAATATAGAGGAATAAATTTGCTCATGTGTGAGAGTTTTGAACATCAGTGCCCCTAAAGTAGGTCCTGCTCAAGGTTTAATTTTCTTAAGGTTGAATGGGGAGGCTGTAAAGCTGCAGATCTTTAGAAAAGAAGAAACTTATAACACATATTCCTTGGTCTTCCAAACCCAGGCTGCACAGTAGTGTTCTCTTTCATCATGTGAGATCTGAGCAGCCTGATTAAGATTTCAGATCTGAGAGGGATGCATCACACAAGGATAATTTCAGAATTGAAATAAATTTTTGTAAATGTGCATTTGTTCTCAGAGAACATTTTACTGAACACAGAGGAAATTTAAAAACCAACCAAACAAATAAACAAAAAAACCCAAACAAAAGCAGCGTTCCTTTACTCATGTCTTCAAACCTCTGTTATCCACCACGTGGTTTTCCAGTCTGCATGTCATTTTACATTATTGATTTCTTGATTGTCTCGCTTCCAATGACAAGAACTGATGATCTTTCTTTCTGTCTCCCTCCCCTTCTCCTCTTCTCCCCACCCCTCACCCCACCTTCCTTCTTTAATTTTACATGTTCTGTTTCTGTCTGTATGGAGGGGCTGGTACTTCTATTTTCCCAGCTGTCCAGACCTGGAGAGCTATGGTTGTGCAGTATGGTTTATTTCTCATCCCTGATCTCAAATATCCTTCCAAGAAGAATCTGAAAACATAGGAGGGTAGTGTAGATCTGGGTAGTCTGGCATGCACACATGTAGTAGTAGTAGTGGCAAGACTGAAGTCTCAATGTAATAAAGTATGCCTGTTCTGCTTGTGCTGCCTGGACACAGTTGTATTTTCTAGACTAGCAGACTTCTAGATTTATGAAGAAGAAATCTTCATCTACTGGTGTTACAATTCTTTCTTCTCAAATTCTTTTTTTCAAGGAACAAGTTCAATATATTTTTTCTTGATTTCAATGCATTAGTACACTGGGTTTTTTAATTATTTCTTTTTGCAGATACAATGCCACTTACAGAACATTAATAAAAGACCTATATTCAGAAATTAACCAGGCCTAAGGACTGGAGTGTTTGTGTAAATTATTATAAAAGTCAGAATATTTTTTCCTTGGTTGAGTCATTCTCCATTCTACACCCAGAAAGTACAATAGACAGCATGACTGGGTAAACTGTCAGGCTGTTTGGATGCCACTGCCCTAATTCAGGTGATAAAAAAGTTTAACTTGATAGTTAAGCATCATACCAGGACAGGTGCTGTCAGAGACAGAAATAAATACCATCTGAATCTTTTTACTTAGTACTTCAGAGGCAGCCATGGTGTTAACATTTGAGCCTTAGTATGTGCAAACCATCCATTGTGAAAAGAAAGGCTTTGGAGGTTTTGGAGAGAACCATTGTATTAGTATCAAGTAGAGACTTTGTTAGCTTTTGTCTTGGGTGGAGGCCATCATTGTTTCAAGAATTGATTATATTTCCTATTGATTTCTTCATGAAAAGGCAGTCAACAACCTCATCGGTTATACATTCTTGAGTGCCATCTACTGGTACCTTCTCTAATACAAGCACATATTCACATTTGCATGCATGTTTACATATTTATATGTGTACATGGGCAGACACACATATCTACATATGCATATACACATGCAAATAGGTCTATAAGTCAGGATTGCAATAAACAATTTGCAATGCACATTCATCCGTTTAAGGGCTCTCACCTAATTTTTACTGTGCTTAGGAGCTAAAACTAAGTTAAATTAGCTGAATTAATGAAGCCTGCATTCCTATGAGACTGTATCCTGTATTCCTATCCAATTCCATATGCACAGAACTCACAGATCTGAGCTCCCAGTCTTCCCAATGTCGTCCTAGGCTCTCTGAATTGACCGAGATATAATTGTTCTTTCCTCAGAGGGAACAATAAATTCTGTTCTTTACTCTGTCTCCAGAGTGAGCAAAAGTTTTAGAACATGCACACCTTTGAGCTACCTTTCCTTCTTCCTTCTTTTCAGACCTCACTGGAACTGATCACTGAGGACATAAAAGTAACCAGGTAGACCAGTATAAAGGCAGAGGCTGTAATCCCATTTCTCGTTTAATTTTAATTGCATTCATTTTCATGTAGCTCATTTTAATTAATTGCTTGCCCCAATAATCATTAAACATGGATTGACATTTAAATAAATATACCATTTCCTCTTGAAGGATATTTAAAGGCTTTCTGGTTTTATTTGGAGCTTGGTGGTGAATCTGCAGGCACGGAGAAATACACTGATGCCGTTGGCATTCATATAAAAATGAGCAGGTAAAAATCAGCACAGACTTGCCTTTAGGAGTTCAGAGATGACCCTTGTTACTTTGGCATTGCAAGTGGCATTCTCAGAGATTAGGCACACAGTATTAAGTTCTGGCTAGCAACCAAGCTCTTTAAAAAACAGTGCTAAAGAGATGATAATTTTCTCATATCTATATTCACGATTAATCTTTATCATTTATTTCTCTCCTGTGGAAAAATTTTTCTTGTTTCTACCAGACAATGACAAATAAATATGAGAAAAAGACATCCACTCTACAGATCAGATAGGATTGTAGAATCTAAATATCTGCGCTCTGTCCAGATAACATTTGTAGATTGTAGGTATATTTATAGATATATTACATATCTGTCTATCTATCTATCTATATCTACAACCTACAAATATATCTACAAATCTGTCTATCTATATGTAGATTTGTAGATATATTTGTAGATTGTAGATACAGCAGAGTAGTTATATGCATTTACCACAAATAAATTACAAACTATCAAGCCAACAACCGAGCAGCAATCATTTGTGCCTTTTCAATGTGGTCCCTGTCTTACTCCATGGGTTTCATGCTTCTGTCAGTAGAGGCTTGAAAAAAAAAAATTTGTCATTTCACCTTTCAGAAATAAATTTTAGTGATGAGCCCAGAACTCAGGCAGTTACTAAAGAGCTTTCAAAAAGAAAAAAAACCTTGTCATTTATTACCATTTGCTAAACTGGAAGGCAACAACATTGGTATAGAAACAAAATTTATTGAAATGTATCAAGATCCATACTCAAAATGTTTTCATCTCTTTCTTTTTATTTAAAAAACAAAACAAAACAAAACAAAACCAAAACAAACCAAACCAAACCAACCAACCAACCAAAAAAAACCCCACAAAAACAAAACAAAAACCCCACAAAAAACACCCCACCTTGCTACATGAAAATTAAAAATTCTGATCTGGAATTTTCAGAAAAAAAGAATAAGGAGGCAACCATTTGCAATGTAACTATGATCCTTTGGGAAAATGAGTTTAACCTCAAATATGAGCAGTTCTAGGAAACTTCTATGTAAAAAAATAAATACTAAGAAAGGCTAGAGTTCTCATCTAATTTTAAGCTAACATAAAACAAGGGAATATAATAAATAATAGAAATAAAAATCAAAAGGTATCAGTTTATGTACATTTTCCCTCTTTCCCTTTCCCTTATAGTTTTATTTCTATTTTAAACCTCTATCTATTTTAAATTCTATGAAATCTCTTCTTTTCCTACTTTGGAATTCATTGAGTGCTTTAAGTTTTAGTTACTTCTAATATTGTGCTTAGGAGTTTTATTTTCCTACAGGACATATGTCTCATCTTCTGAAATATGTTACATTCCACATTTTAATTTAATTTAAAATCAGATCAAAATGGAGTGGAAATATAAACTAAAACCACTGTGTCTTTTCCTGTTAGCAACTTTCTTTCCCTTATTTTTTTTCCCTATAATTCAGGTGCTCTTCCTGCCCTATCTAAATAGTCACAAACTATAAGCAAGCAGTTAGAAAAAAGGTACAAGTGGCTCTCTGTAAAGCTGAATTTGTGTAAGATATATCCACTCCACTAACCCTCCAAAACAGCTAGTATTAATGATACTAGAGGCCAGTGGAAACACAACTATTGATTTTGATGAGCTTTGGATTAAGATGAAAAGAAACTGAAAGTTTTAATAGATCATTTCTCATGGGGAGTGGAATAAGATATTCATCCACTGCTGAATCATAAATAAGGAACGATATAGTGATTTATTGCTTAACTCTATCCTGACTTGAAAAGATAAGAGGTTTTGTTGGAAATAGGTTTTTGAGTATAATACATTAAAAAATCCCAATGGTACAAAACCAGTTCCATGCATTATGTTTTTGAAAATATGAAAACTGTGAAGAATTTCTCACTTGGTAAATAAATGTTCATTAGTTTATCTCACAGTGTATTTTAACAATTTATCTTTACTCTATAGTTGACTAGAGACAGCAAAGATAATTTCTGCTTGTTATAACAGGAGCTTACCAACCTATATAGTTAAATGAATCATATTTTCCATTACAGCTGATTGTAGCATTTCATCGTTTTCTGAAACTTACAGTTTTTCAGATTGAAATTTTGTAAGTTTTTTGTCTCTGAATATGATTTTTATAGACACTGTCGTTATTCTTATTACTGGTTATTATTTTATGTGTGAAGATTGTTCATGCAAGATGTTTGACAAATTTTGAAAGATAACCAAGATAAAAGAGAGGTAGATAATGTTTTATTTAATGCAAATATTCCTATTTTTAAGATTATTTACAGCTTTTCTGCTTCAAATAAGGACAATAAAATTTAAATTTTCCACTGCATTGTGTTTGTTGCAAGTCTATTTGAGTGTTCCCAGAAAAAAAATATGGGATAAAAATCTGGGAAGAAAAAACCATAATATTAGACTGTGTTATTTGAGAAATATTGTCTGAATCTGTAATTAAAGACTGAAATAATGAATGCATGCAGAGACAAAGTTGAAGCTGTAAGTGCTACAAAGCAGTCTGAAGACTTAGCACAGCTATTTAGGAAACAGAACTGTGCAAAAAATAATGGATCATTTGACCTGCAGTTGAACTAATCCAAGGAAAAATGAAAAGGAGTGTGCTACAGTTTCAGCAAAGGAAGTCCAAGCCATTAGTAGAATGTATTTTCCACCTAATAATAAGGTACCATAAAGAATATATGATATAACACTTAATACTGCAACCTGATTCATATTTTTACATCAGTACTATAAAACAGAATAAAAATTTGGGGGATAGTTTGTATTTCTGGTCATACTTAAAACCTTCTCACTAGTATGTTATCAATAGATGTCTTTTTTAATAGTCCCAAATGAATTTTTTTAACCTTCTTTTCTTTTTTCTTCCCTTTTCTCCTCCTTTTTTTCCCCTCAATTCAATTTGCACTTTGTCTTTGAAGTTTGCTCTCTGCCTTTAATTACCTTTGATGGACTGGTAAGTCTCTTTCCACAGAACAGTTCATAGACTTAGGCTAATATATCATAAATGAGAAATCTTCTGCTTGGAGCACCATTTTAAAGCACCATTTAAAAGTGGAAGGACACATCACATTGACATACATTCAATAATAACATTTCACAGCTTTTAACTAAGCGGGTAGGCAAGCTCTTTTTTTCCCCCTTTTTTGAATTTTTTTTTTCTCCTCTCAGAGACAGCTGCCTGTTCCTGTTCATGCACGGTTTCTACCAGTACTCTGATGTCTTTATTTAGGGAATTATAAAGAATTGCTCGGAGTCTTCTGCAGTTTGAAAAAATTTGCCATTGAAAGGGAGGAGGATAAAACTTATTCAGAAGACAGATGACAGCTTTTCATCTGGGGATCATACACAAGGATGCTTCCTTCTATAAAAATAGATCCTGAAATGTTGTTTTCTCCTCACATTTTCAATGACCAATCATTCTTAAAAAGAAAGAATACCCTTAAAACTGTGAAGTCAGCTGAATCCTATGATTCTCATTCAGCCAAACTGGTATTTTTTACAATTATTACTATTTTACACAGTAAGGCATGCAGAAATGACTCCTAAAAGAAACAGATTGTTCCCACAGCCACCCCTCCCATCCTTCAAGAAACAATACCAGCCTGAGTCAAATCAGCTTGCACTAATTTTGTTTCATAAAGAGACCATTTGAATTGCACTTGTTGACAGTATCTCTTTTTGTCTGTATCAGAAAACCAACAGAAGAGAGGAACATTGTGATCATTATTAAATAAACTGTCATCCTATTTAACTGAATGGAGTGATTTGAATGTCACTATAATGAGCTGTTTGGAGTTTATTTTTTGGATTATAATCTGTTAATTAACAATTAATGTGTGCTTTTAAGACATAGCCCACTGCAGGAGGTACTGGTGAGGCATTTTGCCTCAGCAGGAGTGCTAGGCAGTAGTTAACACAAAATAAGCAACCGGGACAGATCCTCAGCTGGTTAGGATTTAACTTTGTATTTTCTAGAGTATAAAAGAAACTAGACTTTCATATGGAAATAGGTCACGGAAGTGTCTTTCAGCAGTGGGGAAGGGGTAGGGCTCTAACTTGTGAGGGTACTAGGCAATTGTATTCTCTGGGGATGGAAAAGAAGTGGTAATGCAGGAGTTTCATTAGCAGCATAGACAAGCAGGGATGAACCATTCAGCTGACCTGCTGCTACCAATTATACCAAGTACTGAAGGATCACTGATCATGTCATTTGCCAGAAAAAGTGTTTCAAACATAAATAAAGAACAAAGCAAGCAACACTTGTACTTACAGATTGGCATAGGGGAGTTATAAAGATTATGCTCTTATTTACTTCCTGGTCTTATGAAGGGTTGATGGCCTGGCTGAAGTATTTCTGTCACTGAAACATTCAGCTTCAGTCGAGCAATCTTGTTATGCAGAAATGTGAAACAAGTATGCTGATATTTACTGAGTTAATATAAAATTATTCTTTTAGTCTAGTTATTACTGACCAGGGACTAGTACAGATGCCATTGGTCTCTATAACACCAAAAGCTTTTCAATCCTGTACAGATAGAAACTGGAAATTTTAATTTAAAATAGACGCACATACGTCACTCCACTCCCCATACTCATGGTTCTGCAGTTTCAGTAATTTTGTTCAAATTCTAAAAGCCAGAAAATGATTGAAAAAGGTTTTCTGAACATTTTTTTTTTTTAACCAGTGATTAAAACCAGTGGCCACTGGTTCATCAATTAATGTCAAATCTTTGAGATTATACACCTGGCATGTTTTTTATCTCACCCAGCTTTCACTTCAAATGTATTGGTATTGCTTGCTTTTCCTGAAGAGTTAGAGGACAGCAAATATGTCTATTTTGTAAATGAAGAGCTAACAGATATTAGAACTAAAATGTATTTTCCCCAATTGAAAATATAAGTAATTGTATGTAGAGGGATTGTTTTACACTATAGTAAATATCTTTTTACACTAGTGTGTCCATCAGCTGATTTTTCTTCCCCTTTTGTTTTCTTTTTCCACCAGTCCTTAGAGAAATATCAAGCTCAACTTAGTAAAAATAAGTAGTATACTTGCCGCACAAAATCTCAGTGTGGATTTTCAGCTGTACTTTGTACTTGTAAAAAGATTTCTTCTATGCTGTGCTCATTTCCAGCCACCTGAATGCTTTCCACAACCTGCTTACCTCTACATGGAGTTACGTGCCATCATGGACCAAGAATGAATAATTTGCATTTTTACCCTGTATTTTTTTATGTCTCTTGACTTATATACAAACTTTTTATCAATGAATTCGAGTTGCCTGATATTAAGTCCCTGTCTAAAGTCCTCATCATACTCTATGGGGTTTTTTCTGTTTCCTTGTCTAAAATATATTTTTGAAATACAGTTATAAGCCAATCAGTATAAACAAAATCAAGGTGTGATGAAGAAGTTCATTACAGAGAAGCAGAGAACTCGTTAAAAGAAAGAAAAAAAACTTATCTGGGCTTAAAGGAAAAATAATATAGAAATAGAAGTAGACAAAGCAAGAGGAAGCTATCTTTTTGAGGTTATTTAGAATCATCATGGCTTTAATTTGAACAGAGCCATTATCTATGCCAGCTGACACAGGGCAGCTTGTGTTCATGCCACCAGAATCTCTACCTAATTAATGAGGACTTCTGGCCCATGGTAGCTACTGACCTGTCTCCAGGAAGCCTGGAGGAGAGAGTGCTGGTTGGCTTCAGCCAAAACTGCTCAGGACCTGGGGCTAATAATGCGAGACCACAAGTGAACACGTGTTTCTGAGAGGATAACTATGTGTGATTCCAGTTTCTTTTGTGGAGCTGCAGGCACAGCTCCGCACCCTCTTTAACAAGCCCCTCTCTCACCTATGCTGTTTTGAGGTTGGAATTTGACCACCTCAGGTGCTTTCTGGTTGAGCTTGTATGTCTCTTCACAACACCGCATAGGGACCATCCTTAATATCTGCACTACTGCCAAACTAGACTGATGGAATATCATGTGAATTCTCTACTCCCTCATGTAAAATTTGACTTTTTTCTTGAGAGAGGAAAAAAAAACCCATGCTGTATCAGAAATAGCAATTACAATTATTGATTCTATAAAAAAGTTATATATTTTATTATTATTATTATATGAAATTATTGAGTTTTTTCTTTTCCTTATCAGAAAGTCTGATGCTACATTAAACACATGATTATTTCCAGCACTTTTCTTATCACAATGCAGTTTTCAGACAAATAAAATAACAATTTATCCTCCATTCACTACAAAGGGTAAATTCAGAGATAACAGTGGCCTGGGGATTTAGAAATTGTGCTAAATTCATATGGTAATGAACATCTGTGATGTTTTGATGACTCACTTGCTCAAAAGGATACAATCCTCAGGTTTCACTATTGTCTTTGAAAACTTGCAGGAAGTCCCACACGGAACAGTGATGACAGACAACATGGGATGGTTTTAAGCAGACTCCCAGTAAGACAGAGGGCAATGCTGGGCTATATCCCAGTGTGATTCAATGGCTAACATCTAAACATGGTAAAGGTCTCAATATTTTAATGTTTTAATGATAACATAAAACATTAATGAAAATATAGCTTAATGAATCACCTTGAGTGATGTTGTAATTTTTTGCTTATTTGTTTTCTCTGTTTGCTGAAGCGGCACAAATCAAGCCACCTGCTAAGAAACTCTCCTCTGAATGGCTTAATTCCTTTCTTTTGCCTCCCCTCCCACTCCTCCCTTGCCAGAAAAGACCTTTTTCAAGTTTGTTCTGAGAATTTCAGAGTAAGCTTTCCTAATCAACTGTGTTAAGACACTCAGTCAATTACACTGGACAATTTTCTTTTCAGAAATAGGAATACCTCCTCCTCAAGTTATTTTGTCACTGGGCTTTCACTAATGCAATTTAATTAGATCAAAGAGAGAAAAACACCAAAAAGCCGTATTGAAAGGGAAGTCACAAAAATATGCTTTTCAGAGACTTGTGGAAAGTCCAGGAAAGGGTAAGATAATGCAGAAAATCCAAATGCAAGCTACTTCTCAGAGGAGAAAAGGAAAGATATTGAGACATGAAAACTATGTTGCAAGTGAAATCAGAAAAACTATTGCTGTCTGAAGCATTATATCTGCCAAAAATATCTACACCTTTGGCAGGAAGGGAAAAGTACCGAAGGCAGCACATGCTGCATTCAGACGACGGAAGCCTGTACTCACAGCGGTGTGAATGTGAGCTGCCCACGCGGCAAACAGGTAGCTGGACAGCAACATCAATGCATCAGTGCCTTGTTTAACCATCTTCTTCTGTGTGGGACTTGACCACCTTTAATCTTACTGAACAATTTGCAGCAGGATTTTTTTGCATTAAAGCTCCATTTTTTTTTTCTTTTTTTAATAGGGTTAACTGTCTCTCTTAAACCTTATAAGTAGGAACAAATGAACAAACCAACAAGCACATTCCTGAGAGGAACATGAGTTCATCACACACTACTTTGGAATTCATCCTTTTTCCCTCTTCAATTATTTTACCTAGATGATTATTTGCAAGCATCTTTGCAGTAACTCACAGATTAATGAACTTGTTATAGAGTTAAAATATCTGGAAATACTCTATTGAACAGATGAGAAGCTTGATTTTTCTAAACCTAAGGATATTTTACCTCATGACCTTCATAAAGGGACATTTGGGTCATAGTAGAAAAGAAGATTTAAAGACACTGCATTTCTGCACACATTTTTCATGACCACTGATTTTATCATGCATTTAAATTTTTATTTTGTGCCAGGTTATCCTGTTTCTACAAGGGTCTGTTGTTTCTGAAAACATAATCCAAAAGAAATGAATTTATGGATTTATAACAAGAGTACTTGGGATTTTTAGATTAACAATTCTATTGCAGAGATCCTTACATTAAGGCTTCAAGGTTTATGTTTTCTGTGATATCAAAGATCAGGAAGAAGCCTGACTACCAATGCAGATTTTTCTACAGACTCTTGCTCTGTGCTCTTAGGTCTTCTTTCTGTTGTCTTTGAGCTGGCCACAATAGCAGACAGTCTATGAACTCGTCTTTGGTCTATCCCAACAATTACTTTTTCCCTAAGAATGCTTTCTGAACAGTTTTAACTTTCAGGTGGTTTGGCCAAGCTATAAGTCTCCTTTTCTGTCAGTTAGCTTTCTTAAATCCTGGCTAGTTCACATTGTTCCAAATTTCGTTGAAGGGATTATTCTTTTAATTGTGATTATACAATAGATATTTCATGATCCCTGTTCACTGTACAATCACAAAAACGTTTTAATCCTAAATAAGATGTTGAACAACAATTAAAACTACTGAAGACTTGATTAAGTGTGTTCAGGGATTAGAAATGAGAATTAAAGGTGGCTGTTGGGTCCAGGGGCAAATTCAAGGACTTTAGACATCTTTACAAGTAAAAAAAAAAAAAAAAAAAAAAAAAAAAAAAACCAAACCAAAAAAAAAACCCCAAAAAACAGAAGAACCCCACACATACTAAACAAAACCAAATGAAAAATGTTTTTCAAAGTGATTAAGGAATTTACTGGAGTAAGGATTTCCTCTGGGAAGCTGTCTAAATAAACCACATGAAAACAATAGAATGCACTTTCTGAGCTCCACAGAGATGTCCTCGAGTATCATGAGAGATATAAACTCTGATTGGCTTCAGAGGGTCTTAAATGCCTGAACTGTTAAAGAAAGGTGTAAATGTGGACAGGGAGAAGTGAAGTAAGAGAAAACTTTGAGGAGAAAATCAGAAAGCAATGACTGAATTTATTTCCCACCACAAATGTGACCTGTTTATAGAGTGAGCAAGTACCCAATCTTTTTTCTATTTTTCCCCAAAAGGCTGCATTGCAAAATGTGCTTTAAGAATACCTCCTTCATCTAAATCAAACATATTGGATAGTATCACACATGCATTTGCAATGAGTGAAAATGGAATACTTTGTCACAACCATAGACTAAAAATTAATCCGCATGAACATGGTAAGAACGTCTTATTTTGGTTAAGCAATAATATATGCCCATTTATATTTAAAAATTTGTACATAAGTGCATATCCATTTGCATATATGTACATTTATGTTTTACGTTTTACTGCAGCTTTTTGCAATTCTTCATCACAGTATTAAGTCTTGGGATGATTGCATTATGCTTCATTTCCAGTAAATTACTAGAAGATGTCATTGAAAGTGCAGAAGAAATCACAAACGTGTGAATCTTGAGAAATGTCTTCCAAAAATATCAGTACCATCTATGTTTTTAAAATAAAGTTTTATAAAAAGATTCTTTCTGGTACCAGCTAATTTAACTTCAGAGATGCTGAGATTATTTCTACCAGACAAGGCTAGTTAAAATGCCTCATCTCTCTCCCTCTAATTACACTTGTGGCAACACCCATAAAAATGCTCATTTCCTAACAAAATCACAGGATATTCTGAGCTGGAAGGGACCCATAAGGATCGTCGAGTCCAACTCTTAAGTGAATGAATATGGGGATCAAACCCACAACATGGGCGTTATTAGCACCATGCTCCAACCAACTGAACTAATCTCAGGGTCAGAAACAGGGAAAGAAGTTGTTCCTCTAAAAAAAGTAATCCTCTGAACAGCTCTGAGGGAGTCAGGCTTCTAGCTGGAAAATGTGGCAGACAAGGTCTCTCTGTTGTTTCTTGTGTATAAATTTACCTGGGAGTCACAGTAAATAGGACTTGACTACTTTGAAATTGTACCCTGCTCTTTCATGTTTTCTACATTTTCATAGAAGCTATTCTGTATTTCCTCATCAGTGTATGTTAAAAGCCTCCTGGAAATGCAGTTGTAACTTTATAACGGTAAATGATGAAAATAACTCAGAAAATCAATTAATTTGCCTCTAGCAAGGCATCAATTTTACATATGAATAAAAAAATAGTAAGTCTTTCACTGCTATTTCCCTAATACATATTTTTTAAAAAAATTTTTTTATTCCAGACGTGAAAAAAAAAATTAACATTTTTTATTAGAAAACAATCAATTTTGATTTGATCAAAAAGTGTTGCTCAGGTAGAAATAATATGAATGTGATCTGGGCATATTTTATTTTCCAAGGTATGCATTGAAATATGACTTATTTTCAAAGAATCAGTTCTTAATGGAAACCTGAAATAGTGTATGTAAAATGCAGAAATGGAATATATTTCAATTTTTAATAAGTTTTGAGGTTTTTTTAAATGTCACCAGAAGATATTTCTTCCATTTTGACAATAGGAGGTTTGTTCATTCTCTTAAAAAACCCTCACAAACTCAACATGATTATAAGAATCATATTTCAAAAAAAGCTTTTTAATTATAGTTCAACTTTGATTAAACTGTCCAACTTGTTGTGATTTGATTTAACTGTATGAAGTATGGATCAAGCTTTTAAAGTCATGAGAGCTTAATCTCTGTCTTGAGCATCTCTGATAAGGTGCTTTATGTAGACATGTGGCTAGCATTGATTGATAATTGCCTTTGCATACAATTTTGAGAAGGAAGCAACTTGTCAGGAAGAAATTATGATTTTTTTTCAGTGATCTCCCAAACTGACATTGTAGATGCTTGACATAGGGAAGAGCTGCAGTATACGCAGTCATTGCCCAAGTGCCTACACCCAAAGGACAAAGGTAACACCTCTTTGCTTTTTGCAGCCAACTGTGAAAGGAAAACAGTAAAACACTGTAAAGCAGAACAGACCAGAGGATATCAAAGATTACTAAGAATGACTGATTATGCCTCATTCATTCAAAGTGGGAATGACAGCATCATTGTGAGTGACAGCAGATACTAAAATTCCCTGGGGAAAGACAAAGTCTTAAGTGATGTCCCACAGACAGATTCAGAGGGAATATGGGCCCCATGGTTTGAAATTAAAATTCAGGAGAATTTTATAATTCTAACTGAGAAGCTGAAGTTGCCTGAAACAGAAAAAATTATATATTGGACACTGGAAGCGTCTTTAGGCAACACTCCAGGCCTGTATCTTCTCTAAACCTGTAACTTTTATTTATGATTGACTCATTATTTGTCATTATTTAATTTAGTGTTATTACTCTTATTACATCAAGTGTTTTTAAATACTAACCTTGTAACCATTTGCCACTCTGGACTTCACCAGCTCATACATTATATCTTGTGTTCTTCAACATACTGAGAACTAAGTGTTTATCATAAAAGATTTCTAACCATTCATGACAGCTTTTTAAAACAACTATTACAGAGTTATTATTTCTGCAAATGTATTACTGTACTTTTCCTGATAACTTAATCCTGGCTGCATACATGTGTCCTTCATCTCGAATCTGCTATTATGCACATGCAGTGACAGGTAGATGCAGATGGGAAATTACAAGTGTTCTGTAATTTGCATCTGTGTATTACTTCCTAATGTGTACATTTCTGAATTTGTAAAGTCTCAGAATGAATGAGGAACATGCGTGTTTTCTATGAATTTCACCCTGTGGGGTTTTTTTATCACATAAAGGATAAAATTGTGCTCTGAATATGTCTAATGAAAATTGTATACCCGATCTCAAGATATATTAAAAAAATAAAGACACTTTATCTACAGGTGAAATTAATAAACATAGGAGAAAAAAACTCCTGTGTATTAAACTGCAGGTATGTCTGGACCTTCAGCTTGTTTAAAATAAAAATTCCAAAGCTCTCAGGCTTTTAATTCACAACTCCATTCTGTATCAAAATTTATCTGAACTGCTCGGGGCTCTGAAGCTTTCTAAAATGGCATAGCAGGGATTTGTACGAAACATTTAATTAGGGGCTTTTTTCCTGGTTTTCAGCAGATTTTCTTTTCCATCATAAAAAAAATATATTCAATATAAATTTTATTTCAATAATTTTTTATGAAAAACAGACTTTTCATGTTTGATTTCAGATAAAATCCAGATGTGCAGGTCTAGAGCTTCATCCAAAGCCAAACAGATTCACATTAGATCTAGTGAAGTCAAACTGTTTAAGGCAATGAGAAAAAAAGCAAATTTATGTAAGTTTTGTAACAGTTCATTTAAATATTTTATTTTTATTTTAGCATAATATATACAATTCACATAATATTTCTGAATACTAAACCAACACATTAAAATACATAAAACAGTTACTGGAGTCTTCCATCAATACAATTTGCTTGCTATTTATTTAATTTTATATTATTTATTGCTTTGCTTATGGGTGGAGAAATTTAAATTAAGGAATACTTTTGTATTTTTCAAAATTATCACGACAATTGCAAAAGGATAAACTGTTCCATATGCAGGAATATATCATACCCATAGGGGCACCTTTCTTCAATCTCAAAGGGAGATTAATGCACGTGCTATGATGTAAATTACACTTCTAGCATTGACAGGAAAGAATTGCTATAAAAAATGTACTGTAAATACATATAAATTTGGCACCAGATCATAGTTATGTGTCATTAATTAAAAATGTGTATGTTCCTCTCTAAAGTCCTCGAACAGGACACAAACATTTTTTCCCTGTGTGTCTCTTTTGCTCCCTTGCAAAATGATCCACTCTTTCTCAATTACATGGAAACTGAAATGCAGCTCAGAAGTTCACATCTGTGAATTTAGAATGCTGGGAAAAAAGTGTTGGGTAAAAATTTAAAAGTTATCTTTTAATCCACTTTTTACTTTGCAATGTATTAATTTTTTAGATATGTGAATTTTATTTATCTGCATGTGCACTTTTAATGTGTTTTAATTTTCCATAGAGATAAAACATATTTGACACTCAAAGATTTTTAAAAAAATTTGGAACCAAAAACACAGGGTTCCTTACATTTTATTTGTGTTAATGAATTGACAATATATCCTCAGTTGATATTTTTTCTTCTATTGTAAGCAGAATTAACACTTCAAGCTGGGTAACCTATGACCCAAATTATATGCGATCATACAGATTTGAAGCTTGATGTTAGTCAGAATGGAGCCAGCAATCTGAAAATTATGCTGACATGCAACTCATATCTAGATTATTTAGGCTGAAATTTTTCATATCTGATGTTCAGTGTAAAGGAAAAGCCTGAGACTTGAAAAGAAAAGACACACGAGTCTATTGGAAAGCCTAAGGTAGCAATAAGTGGAAAACCTCAAAGATGGTTAAGAAGCACTACTGAGGTTTTGAGAAAGAGTGGGACGTATGAATTCTAATGAAGTTAGTCTCTTAGACCTTCCGACTACTGAAAGACACAAAGAACTTGGTCTTCAGCATAAAAACCCCCAGGCATTACAGTCTCAGAAAAGCAGTAGAAGGGAGGAAAAAGGAGCTCTAGCAGGGTGTACGCCACAGAGATGGAGTACAGGACATCAAAGGTAGAAAAATTATTCTTAACATTATTGAATAGTGTTTTGGGACTGGAGGCTTGTGTCTGGGTCGTTGGCTAAACTCTGACCTGACGTTAATCAGCAGAAAAATAAATTTTCCTAGTGTGTGTGGATGGGTCTTTTAGCGGGAGCAGAACAAGGGGTTTGTTCTGGAAACCACCACAGCATCCATCATATGTTACTGCTGTTATGGTGCTGCACATGTACAGATTGCACAAGAAGGAATTTTAGAAATGAGTACCTCCACAACCAGCCATGTCTACCATCTCAGAGCTGTATTTACAAAACTACTGACCTGAAAAGTAGGCCCCTGACAACCAACATGTTCAGAGGAAATTCAGCTCTGCCAAATTGACTCAGCCTGTAAGTGTTACCTTAAATGTAACACAATACTGAAAAAGAGCCAAAATGGGTCAGGAAATGTCTGCTTTGGACAGTGGCAGCGTAAACAGTTATGTTGAAAGTAACAGAGAGCTATTGCACTGCGTGAAGTTTTATTAGATTTAATCTCCCATTAAAGCTAGTTCCTTTGCAGTTCAGGAGTATAGAATTATTTTATAAGCATTGTGGATCAATATAAAATAGAAGCTTATTTTCCAGACAGTCTAGTTCTCATGAAAAAAAAACCAACTTTATATCTTAAGGGGATCAAGAAGAAACCCAGGGTACTAATTCTTATAATTAAAAGTGATAAATGGCTTTGCAACTTCAGATGATAATAAGCTGGCTCAAAAATGCCCAGTATTTTAAATATTGCCATGCTGAACACAGTATCAAGGAGTGCCATGGGAGAACTGGCCTTGTCCTGCCTTGGAGTTGCAATGCCCCCAGTGCTCTGAGCAGCCATGCTTCATCAGTCCCAGGGCCAGGAGAAGGGTAGCCTGGTCCTAGTTTTAGAGTTAAGGGCACTTATATGCACACAGGAAAGACAGGTCTCCCTTTCTTGGATCTCTTTTCTTTCATGTTTTATTCTATGCACTCATATTTCTGAAATCAGGGACCACATCTACACATAGAAGACTGAGCTGAACCCTTGGAAGTCCTCAGGGAGGGCAAGGAGATTCCTTGGATAAGTGGGTAGCTCCAACTGGCTGCTGAGTACCAGACAGAATGTGCTGCTTTAAGTGGAACAAAAGAGATCTTTCAGTGGTCTGTCTTCATTCAGGTGAACAGAATCTCACTCAGCGCCTTATCATGAGGAAATCCCATTTACTATGATAACTTCACTTAACCTAATTTCTAGTTTTTAATTAAAATTGTGTCTTTTCCCATTTAAAAGTATTTCCTTTAACCCATTTTCCAGACAACTTACCAAATTATCAAACTGCAAAAAAAACCTTTAAAAAATTGTGTTCAGGATTTCAGTTATAAAAATCTAGATATTGTAACTGTGAATCAGATATGAGATGGGTTCTGAGCTAAACACTTTTCTTATTTTTAAATAAACTCATAATTGTGGTCCAGTCTTTGTCCAGAGAATTCCTGGGCTGAGACAATGACAATTTAATAGAGAAGGCAAAAGCTGAGCACACAAGCAGAGCAAAGTAAGGAACAAATTCACTGATTCCCATGGGCAGGCAGATGTTCAGGTGTTTCCAGGAGCACAGGGCCCCTTCACACCTAACAGTGACTTGGGAAGACAAATACCATCACTCCAAATATCTCCTCCTCCCTCTTTCTTTCTCCCACTTTACATCAGCATGATTTTGCATGATTTGGAATATCCCATTGGTTAGTTGAAGTCAAAAACATCTCTGTTATCAACACTGTGTTCAGTATAAATCTTAAACACAACCCTGTACTAGACACTGTGAAGAAAATAAACCCCATTCAGAATCAGCACATATTATATCATGCTTGGCATTTTTACTGCCTTCAAGCTCTGATACAAAATAAAACTATAGGATTTCTCCTAACACTCCTTTTAAGTACTGTTTTCCTCTCTTCCCAAACACTTGCAGTGTAACAATTATTGATTATATTTTGATAAAGATCCCTTTTAATATTATAAGGATAGGATTATAATGACTTACAAAGGGCTATAAACATTTTTTCTATATGATAGAGCACATTAGTCAACTGAAAGACTAGGAGCAAAATTCTCTTTTAATTACTATTTAAACTTATCCTCCCAGAGAACAGATTTTATACCCTTATCATTCTTTAAAACACATCCTATGCCTGAGTTCCTAATATCCTTAAAGTTATGGCAGAAAGGATATTGAATTTAGCAGTACTATCACTTTAACATTTTAGGATCATATGATTCTTTATTTTCTTCATTAATAAAATAACTTAGTAATCTCAAAAAGGTATACTTTTCAAACAATTTTTCAGAAAATGTAGTCCCATGGAGCTCTTAAAAATCCATGGGTATGGTTGAGATATAACCAAGCCTTGGCTGAACCTAATAGAGGTTCAGCAGGTGGCACTAAGATGCAGAACACAACCAACTAGGAAAATGGCACCACAGTGGTAGTTCCCACAACTATAGGTTACTGGTATGATGAAAGACACTTTAGTTTGGAATAAATATTATACAATCCAGATAAAAATTTATTTCTGCCTGACAGCACTGAAAGCTGTAATAGCCTTCAGCATTTCATCCTGGGACTAAGTAAATTAGTGGGTGGGACTGCAATGGGACTTTGCTTTCTGTTTTCTGTAGGCAACTAAGGTAGCGGGGCCACAGTTGTGACAGTTCAAACTGTATACTTTGAAATTGTTCATCATTCATACTAAAAAGACTTTCTTATTTTCTGTGCTCTGGGATGTTTCTTTTCAAGATTTCAACAGCACAGCTAACGACCTTGAAACTGATTCCCAGCTAGTAGAATCAGTGAAGTCAGTAATTGATCATAATTTATACCAGCTGAGTTTCTGTATACTCATCTTTCTGATGTTTGGGTTCTTTTTTTCCCAAGATAAGATTTTTGATATCACTCAAAGCTATAATGAAATTCAAATTTTAATTTTCTTCAAATTTTTTCTTCCAATTCCAGAATTTAATCAGATGGTTAGGTGGTTGCCATTCCCGTTTACTTTTATGATAATTTTTGTTATTCAGAAGAAATATGCTATGAAAATAAAGAAAACATGATATACTCATTTGAGCCTAAACTTTACCTCCCATGCTCACTTGTTAGTTGGCTTGCTGTCATGCACGTCTCCTCTGATCAATAGCATGTATGTGTTTATTGTTGAATTGGATCTTCTACCAAATTTGACATGCCCTTTCAATGCATATTCCATAACCTACTAAATAAGAAGAGCTAGAGAAGTTCGTGAAAATAAAAGGGAAGTGTTTCTTCATTCTGTTGTCTGGACAGCAAGAAATAATTGCACTGGGGTCTGATTTTCAAACTTTCATTCCAAAATATTTTGACATCAATACATTGAAGGTTTGGGCAATTTGGTAAGGAGGTATATTGCTGTCTTGAATTTTGACAGCATTGTGTGTGTTAATGTAACTGATCAATATGCTTGACATGAGGTATTTTTTTTTCCCCTAGAATGCTCACAGATATTTGCCAGAATACATTTTCTCAAAAGAAGTCAAACTGCTAAGTTCATTTTGCTTTCTAACATAAGCCATCCACATTGCAAGGAAAAAATACTAAAGCTCTATGTGGAAACAGCATCAGGAGATATACAACATAATTTAAGACTCTGGTCATTACTGAGCAGCATTATGTGTAGTAGCGACTCACAGATTATATTGTCTCACTGCCAAAGTACTGTTTCCTGAATCCCTGAAAATGAAAAACAAAAATCTAACCTTCCTCCTGATATATAATTTTATGTCTGATTCTCAAATCAAAGTGAAGCAAAAAAATAAAGAAAATGTACATTGTATCTAGAGAGTGCAGAGGTTTTATTCTCTTGAAATAGCTTAGGAACTTCAGTTAAAATGTTAGCCACGTCACATGGCAAATTTTATCTTAATGAAAGCAATACAACTTGCAAGTTTCTGGTAGAAATTCTGCATTTCCATTAGTTTCATTGTCATGTAGTCAAGGCATATATCTGGGGACAGAAACACAGCTCTTCATGCTTCATATCACTCAGTACTTGAGTGACAGTAAATATGAAGTCATTATGGTCACAGTGCTTTGTCTGAATAGGGATAGATAAGTACAGAATACAAAATAGGTAATTATTTTGTGATTTTTGGTTGAGAGATGCTTGTCTAGCTCAACTGTCTTGCTGAAAAGATTCTCCCCTGGCCTATTTGTCAGACTTAAGCAGTTACAGAGTACACTGAGGTAGAACACCCTTGGGGAGGAAAGCTCCTATGGTTCAGACGTGGATAAAGGAACTTACTAGCACTGTTCCAGGAGTACTGCAGTCACTAAGGGGTAGGGCGCTGCCATCACCTTCCTCTGATAAGTGTTCCATAGCCTGGTTTGGGTGCAGAATGGTTAAACTGAGAATGTACTCCAACAGAATCCGATATGGTGCCGTAGACACAGACTGAGTCTCTTTTACCTGCTGTTGGCTAAACCTGAACTCATACCTGACAGCTCAGGTGTCCTCTCTTCAGTTCACTCCAGTAAAAAAATCCATCTGCTTGTTTTTAGGAATAAGGCAATTACCTCCAACAGTGAAGCTACTCTCTAACACACCTCTTCTCTTATTTCTCGTGAGCTACAAGCAATTTAGGTGTCTGTACACCATGGCAAAGGAAATATTATCTCCCATCTGGCCACTACCTTTTAAAAATCAACTCCTTTTAAATGATCTCATAATTTTTTTCTGAATATTTTATCACAGAATCACTTTCATTATTATGGAGCACTTTGGACCATCACCTAGAAAAAAAAGACAGGGTAAAGCATCTTAAAATGAAACTCTTTTTATATATTTAAAGATTTGCATCCTCTAGGTTTAAACTGGCATAAATGTCATCTTAGCTTCTAGTGTTTTCTTGAAAAAAAAAAAAAAGAGCCAAACTGAATAAAAATTAAAATAAAACCAATCAAAAAGCAAATAGAATTTTGAAAAAGTGGAAGTTTTGCTTTGACATGTTAGCATCTGAAGCACAAGATTGAATTTCTGTTTGAATAACCTAGGCACCAGTACCAGATTGCTATGACTAATCGTACATCTACAGCAAATTTCAACCATGTTCAATAATTTATAGGAGAGACAGCTACAAAGGACCAGTCTGTGAATCTACTGAGGGGCATAAAAGGCATATTCAAGCAACAGTCTCAGTATTTCTTTGATGGATACTTACAAATGAAAACAAATGGAGTAAAGAAGTCTTTTGTCCTTGATTGGCAAAGGATGACCCAGCAATGTGTGCAAGAGAATTCCTGGCCCACAGAGAAGCCTTATGGGCAATCCATAGTAGCTGCTCAAATCTCATGTATGCTTGGTTAAACAAAACTCTTCACCAAGATAAGCTGTAGATTGGTGTTGCACTTTGCAACAGTATTGGTGAGCAAGATGGGATATGGTCACTTTCTAAAGCACTGGCTGGCGTCCTCAGTGTCCCTTAGCACGATTCCTGGCATGAGTTTGACATCTGCTGGCTCACCATCACCAGGAATAACACAAACATGTTCTCATACATTTTCTTCTGGGAAAGGAATTTCTTCAAATACATGTGAGTTAAGCTTTGTTGTTTATCTTCCCAGTGAATGAATGACCACTGATGTACTGTGTTCCCAGTGGAAAAAAGGTCTCACTTGAGGCAAGAGAGTCCTACCTTATCTCACTGGGACTGCAGTGATAGCTGAATAGACAGGAACTGCCCAAGCATTCTTTGTGAATTAAATTAGGTATTATTATTGTATGCATACTTAGCAGCACTAAGATACTACTATACTACTTACCACTAAAAAGGTAAATTGAGAAACTAAAATAATGCAGGACCACATTCTCTATTCAGTTTCTGCCTGTAAACGCTGGATTGCATAAATAGAAATTCCACTAACATACAGAAGGCAGAATCCTTATAATTTTAAAACACCTTTCTACATTCAACATTCATAATTTCTGGCAAAGCTTTTTCTTTTTTATTAGTTTCCCTTTCTATTACCTTCATTACACTGTAAAATTTATAATCACATCACTGAATCCTAATAATATATTTTGTACTCTTTCCATACTAATCATTGCCTCTTTTTTTCTAACTGATTTAAAGCACATATATATAAATATTTCTAATAATATTTTAATTTTTCTATGAGTTTACATTAATTACAGGTTTTCAGAGAGCTAGACCCTCATTCTTAAACTGAAAATTTGCTTTTGATCTAGTGCCATGAGACAAGAAGTTGTAGCTAATATTTATATTATTGATTAATCAGATACTGAAGGGATTAGGTTCTAAGATTGTTTAGTACAGGAAAATCCATACTTATTGCATTAAAACAGATTTTAAGACCTTGTTTATGGGCTATATTCATAGTCAGGCCTCTAGGATTCATTCAATCTGAAATGCCAATATTATATGTGAGCATAAACAAATCTGTTAGGAACATCTAGTATTGGTCACACAAAGCCAAGTAATTGTAGTAAATTACAGTTCAGTAATGGAAAACGACCACTTACATAAACACTTGTAAATTTAGAAAACTGCCAAAACATTAAATATATTTAGTTAATAAAGATGAAGTTTGGACTAGTACCTGCTTTTGACTACCATTTTCTTTGTTTAATGGATTTTCTATTATGCATTCATTTTGTAATTTTCATGAATAAAAAATTTCATTGGCTTGGCCATAACTTCTACATGTGTATTCAAACAGAACAATTCTTATGCTTGTTTTAGTGCTCTCCAGTGTAAAATGTACTGACTGGTACAAGCAAATACTGTTTGTTTCTTTGAAAGAGAAAATGTCATAGCCATTCACATATGTGGAAAGGTTCACATATATGGAGATCCACATACATGTGATTGAGCATTTTCAGCACTGCACAAGATAATGACTTTTTAGAGTGGAACAGATTAAAAAAAAATTAAGAGCTGCATTAATAAACTGCATGAAGAAAATATTTATTTGGTGAATTTAAATCTTTGCCATATTTGGAACCATCTGTAAAGAAAACATTGTGGTTTTGGGTTTGTACTAACTTTTTTGTAATTTGATATGCCATTTTGACATTTAAAATAGGATGGTGTACACAACATCTTTTTTTAGCTTCCTGAAAAAAAAAAGTTATGATAATTCCAAAGTTCAAAAGTCATGTATAAAAATATTGGTTTGGATTCTAAAAAATATCTTGAAATTTTTACCCAGAAATATTTTACTGTTTTTCTAACTTGAGTTTCAATATCCATTGCAAACACTTGCATGGATATACATAATTCTATTTATCAACAGTACACTCCTTATTCTGCATTTCTCCCTTTATCAATTGATTCAAGGAAAAAAAAAATTGTGGTACTCTTTCCTGTGTTTGTTTCAGTTTGGAGACATGGTATCATTCAATCTTACCTAATAGTATTTCCTATGCTAGTAAGCCCTTTCTGGTCCACCTTTTTTTATTGTTTTTCTTCTTATCATCAGCGATTGACTGATTCAGCTCATTGCTGTATGTTGCAGGAATTCTATGGTCCTTATGACTTTCCATACTTCATTTCACTTGTGAATAAGAGAATTTTCTCATCCACAATGACAATATTTTGCACATCACAAGCATTTCCACCAGGCCTCTGTCTGTGAAGCTCGTCCTTCAATCTTATTCGGCTTAAATGGCCTGTCTTTGAAAGTGTGCAGAATTCCTGCCCACATACGTGTGCCTAGAATGAAGCCTTGCCACACTGTAGGTGGTGGTGCTTGCAGCAATAGTTTCACACTGTCCAGTGCTTGCTATTCTCATTTATTGCTCATTCCCTTGTATTTCCCACCCCCAAGGACTTCATAAAATGGACTCAAATAAATAGGTGTTTGTATGCAAGACATGTTTTCTTTCTACAAGTGCTCTTGCAATTCTGTTTTCATTTCTATTAATTATTGTCAAGAAGAATCTTGGCACAAACAAAGTCATGGCTCATGGCTTACCATTATGAGCTCAAAGTCTTTTAGTTCAAATGTACTTTTTTAAAAAAAGTGCTTTCATCTGATTCCTTACCTCTAATATATAAGCCTCTGTTATGTTGCTGGAGATGTTGTTGACAGAAAAAGTTATGTTCCTTAAATCAATATAGTTCTGAATTTTTTTTAGAAATGCATCTCCTCTGACCTTATTCAAAAATACTTTTTTTCTTTAGCTTAAAATTCATCCTGTCTGATATAAAGCAGAATGACAAAAACTTTCCTTATGCACCTTAAAAATATCTGTATGGACAACTAACCTTAGTATAAAAATGTTGATTTCAATTAATACACAAGGTTATTTAAAAATATTTTCCTGTATAGAAAAGTTGTAAACTATAAATATGAATTTAAATTTGTTCAGATATAGAACATGTTAATCCAATCTTTGTGGGGCAGGTAAAAAGACTATAGAGCTGTGTCTTTAGGAGAAGGATTTATGACACAAATATTTTCCTTGTAAAATAAGCTGTGGAGGCTATAAAGTACATACAGATTATCACAGATTAAAAATATGCTACCAGTATTGAACTCAGAGAAAGTAAATAAACTTGAAAATTTAAACATTGCACTGGAGCTAGGTCATATGATTCAGATAAACTATGAGATTATAAAGATGGAAACTTTATTCTGGTGTATAGTGTATGTATTCTAAAGATGTCTATTTTGTATTCTTTATCTTTTCTGCCAAGACGTCTATTCCAGCATCAGATGCTGCTTCACTGTGTAGATGATATTCAATGTGTTTTCTCATTCCAGTTCCATTCTGCTTTATTCTAATAGAAATATTGCTAAAAGCCAATTTAGTTTTGCTTGGTTTTCCAAGTGCCTCACTATTGGCAGTTCAAGTGCTAGTGTGAATCCTTTTTTCAGTTCCACATAATTGTATTTCCAGTAATAAAATAAGCATTTAGCATACAAAAATATAGCGAAAATTTTTCAAAAAGGATATAAGAAATAAAAGAGAGTGCATAAAATATCCATTTTTAGGAAGATTTGAAAATACATGTGGGGGTTTTTTTCTTCCTGGTTTCCTGGTCTAGCAGTAATTTAATTTGTAGGACCATTTGCAAAGTTTAAAGTAAGAAAAAAAATCCTTTTCATATCCTAAAATCTTCTCAGTCATTTTTCTGTCTTTTAAGATAAATTTGAACTCCTGCTATAACAAGTGCTTTGAGTGGTAAGTTTTGATGTTTTACACTTTTTGATATCTTGCATTTCAGGAACATCATGCATTGCATTGTCCTCTACAAAGGGCAGCTTTCCCTGCTGTGCAGCTGTGTTAACACTGGTCTTGCAGCATGACCAAAGCCCTTGTCTCGTACCCTTTCCATCTGACTGGTGCATGAAGATGCACCTTGAAGCTGGATCAACTCTGCCACAAGTCACAGTGACCACTCTCTGAACAAGTTCACTCTCCAGATGGAGAAAAGACATGAAATGGGAGGCAGCAAAGCTTTTGCACCAGTCCTATCCTTTATTCACTCACCACAATAGACTTCATGTACTACAGTAATTTACCTTCTTCTGCCTTTTCCACCCTTTCTTCAACCCCCACCCACAACTGCAAAGAAAGCAATCAGGAATGTTCTTTCTCTGAGTCTTAGAGGATCTGGCCATTCTTTCTATTCCTGTCAAGCTCAGCTCAGACTAGCTCTTGGAGACCATTACCAAGTTTGAACAGTTCTATGAAAAATAATTAAACCAGGAAGAATTCCAACAACCTTCCTCCACCACAAACAAGCAAACAAACAAACCTTGTATTTGTTTCTCCTTTGGAAGTATGCAGATTTAGAGGGTAACAAAATGGGCACAGTTTGTCTCCTAACAGATTATGAATGCCATGTGTGACATTGCTTGAAAAGATGGAAAATGTTTATACAAACTGTCAGAGATAGCTATGATAATTTATGGTATGTGGTATTAATGTTTTTGAACCAAAAAAGTTTGCATACACCTACTATTTGGCTGTAGAATTTATGAGAAGATAGATTTTGTTGACACATTGCAGCTGCATTTCAACTCATTGTGAAATTATTTGACTTCAACAAAATTCACACCATGTGCCAAAGAAGAAAAAAAAGAGGAAATTTACAGTTTCTATCTCTCTTTTAATGTCTTTCACTGAAGGTGAACTACTCTGATTTTGCAGGTGTTACATATGAGGTAAGCAAAGCAGTAAAGCATCTGGGGTTGTGTTTTGTTTTGTTCTTTCTGTTTGCTTGGTGGTTTGGTTGTGCTCTTGGGTTTGTTGTTTTCGTTTTTGTTTGTTTGGTTGGTTTTTTTGGGTTTTTTGTTGTTGTTGTTGTTGGGGGGGGGGTTTGTTTTTGTTTTTAGTTCAGAGTCCAAAAAGAGGTAAACATGACCTACTAGTCACTCATTAGGAATAAGGGATGGAATTCCACCACAGCTAGAGAGGCACTGGTAAGGGAAGTGGGAAGAATTGGCAGGTAGAAGTGAGGGTGAGGGATATACACAATGGAATGAGTAACCTTGAATTCCTGCATAGCTTTGCTTTGTGTCAGGAAACGGCTAAATTGAAATAAAAGTCCATCCCTGGCTGCAAACATGCCTTAGGAATCAAAATACTTGGTATAGATTTGCATGGCTTTTAACAAGATTGGAATGCAATATGCATTTACAATGCTCTTCTAAAGTCTCCCTCAACGGCCAGACTTCCAAAGCAGTTAATCTTCCTCCTTTATTAGATAAAATGTTCTCCTGTGGACATAAGATAAGTGGTGAACGGAGGAACTATAAATGCAGAAGTTGAAAATAGTCTTGTTCAGCTCAAGTGAAGTCCTGACCATATATCAGTCATAAGTGTGATGGTGTTCTGCAATGTTATTGGCTTTCATTATTTTTCAGTTCTCGACATCAGAATTCCCATGAAGACAGACCATAACTGGCACCAGATGCTATCTAGTAAATTACTTTTGTCCTGCAGATTCTATATGCTTTTCTTATATGATGCTGTTTCGGTCAGACTTGCTCATTTCTATATGTTTTTCTACTTTGTAATTTTGCTTCCATGAAACTCACTATTAAGTAAACAATCAGTAAATGGATTCAGAAGTATGATTTCCATTAATGTTAAATTAGTTATATAGAATATTTTGGAGCACAAGAATATTTTTTCTATTATTTCAAAATGTTGATAACTTGTGTATGGACATTTTTCTTAATGCAATATGTTCTCTGCTGTTTTGTAACCTAGGTCCATGTTTTTTTCTGATTTCCTTATAAAGGTGAATTGTTTTCTTAATAAGGTTTAAAGAAAAATGATCATGATTATATTCTATGTCAAATAGATATCTGATGGATATTATAGAATGTTTTAATTATGAATGAACTCTTATTATGACCTTCTAGGTTAAATTTTCCAACAATTTGAAGTTTTAACTGTGGCTGGAAATGTCTATATTCCAAGTGTACAAGTTCCTCCTGTTTAAATTAATTCTTCTCTGGTTTACGAATCTATCCTGATTAAATATCTGGCATCATAAGATTTGTTTACATGAATTGTTCAAAATTTTTTCCTAAGGAATCATTCAGAGAAACTATTGAAATACATAGACAATGATGCTTAAGGATCAAGTCTTTTCAAGAATGAAGAATCAATCAGAACATAAAAACATTGAGGAAAATTCTGATGACATTTACCAGTCTTGAAGTAATTATATTCCTCTTTTATTATTATATCTCTCCTCATCTGTTCTCAGTATATTCTGGATATTTCTCCTCCAAAAATTTTCAGATGAGGCTGAACATCCTCCTACTGGGATAGTTCTGTAATATCCAGCTGTCCTTGACTGGACATATGGCTGGCAAATAAACTATCTCATTCTCAAGTTCCTAGAAATATGAAGAGGTCATCAGATCACCTTTCCAGAAGGAACTATAAAGGAAGATATTTCTGCAAAAAACTCACCATATTTCTGAGCTTTGCATCTTTGAGTTCTTTGCAGTCAGATGGATCTAATATAACTTGCCAGTGAGAAATATACCTAAGGTGGGAAGACAGTAAGCATCATAGTCCTTGAATATTTCTGATGAATAAGATAGAAGATGAATGGACCCTGAAGTCCTGCCCTTATATGAGCAGGGATTGAGGGAGAGAATCTAAATGTAGAAGCAAGGTTACTGTGGTGGGCTGATCTGTCTGGACACCAGGTGCCCACCAAAGCCGCTCTATCACTCTGTCCCCACCTGCGCTGAACAGGGGAGAGAAAACACAACTGCTGTTTAGGATGTTTCAGTCTTGCTGAGTAGCCAGACCTGTTACAAGCTGCTGTGGACTTGTTTCTGTTGGTCACTCTCACCTTGCTCAGTTATCTCCTTCCACTCCCTATTGAAGAACTTTACTTGATCCAGTATAGCTAGGAGGAATCAAGCATTTTTCTTTCGTCTGCATGATCACACATTTTGGTTTAGATGGTGTATAAAATCCTTATTGGATCTAGCCTTCATTTTTTGATACGATTCTTGTTCATAAGGAATATATCAATAATGCTGACTTATCCTGTCTGCAATCGTCATTGAGATTAAAATTTTTGAGTATTATTGTGAACTTTAATTCAAGTATTCATAAACATTCAAAAATGGAACTGATGAATATCTAGCAATTTATTTCTTTTGAATTTGCAAAAGGATGAGTCTCTGAAGCCAAAAGATCATAATTTCATATAGTTCTCAAGTATATCAGATACTGTACAATTTTCTGATGTCTACAAGTATCTTTTCAGTAATCGCTTTCTTTTCTATATTTGCTTTCTAACGGATATCTTCTAAATTAATCTTCATTTAACCTTAACTAGTCCTTTCTCTAGGCTTATAATGTCAAAATATTTTAATATATTACTTGAGGTTTTTGCAAGAAAAAAATCATAAATTAGACAAAGAAACAAATATTGAAAAGTTATAAAAAGAACATGTATAAAGAATTAAGAATTTTAATTATAAAATTAACATTTCTTAATACATTTGCTGAAGCAGGTCAGTCCTTGACCTGAGACTTCATTTGCTAGACCTCATAAAAATGTCTTCTGAAAGAATTTAAAAATTTGAAAAGGTGTATGCCTTTAGAAAAAAATAAAAACATACATCAAACATGCAAGGCAGATTGGTACAGCATGGTTCTAAATGAGCAGTACCTGACTTAGCAATAGCCACTGATTTTAATTGTGCCAAAGGAAGAGTAGGATCTATGAGTTCTCACCGATTAGGATGAAGGATATAAGAAGGGGAATCAGAATATAAATTCTGTTCTTTATAAAATGAAAACAAATTGTGATCTTTGGAGCTACCAGGTCACAACATTTACCAGAAGTTCTTCTCCAGTGTTCCTATTGCAATTTTGCAGGTGGATCTAAAGAGAAGTTTAAAGTCCAAACTTTACAGTGACTGGAAAGATCAAGAGACATTGAAACTGAAACTCCTGTTGCTGTTCTCAGTGTGTAGAGAGAAGCTGTTGAGATCGTCAGGTTGTCTGATACCCTTGGTGTTATACATATTTGTGTATATTGAGGTATGGAAAAGTGAGGAAGAAAAACATTTCTGGGAAGTGGGAAAAGGAGATCTGATGTAGTTGGTGCAATCATGAAGAGACAGTTTGTGGTGAGAAGACCAAAAAAAAGATAAGGATTTTGATAGTCTGCCCTATTCTGTCTGTTTCTTGAAGAGCTAGGTAGGAAAGTGCGCTTATTTATCTCTTGCTGATCCAGTTGTTCTCTTGGACAGGAACATTACAAGTCACTGTTTCAAATACAGGCTGTCACTTTAGATGATAGAACAAAGGGAAGTGGTTGAAAGTAAATAAATCTTGAATTCATACAGGTATAAAAGGACCTTTTTCTCTAAGCAGGCCATTCTAAACATCACTCTGAATGGTTTGTGAGGCAAAAATAATGGGCTTGTTTGAGAAGCAATTGAAGTTCTTTCTGACAAAAATAGTATATTAGGAGATTAGTCTCCAAGGGGTGGATAACCTTTTCAGATTCTAAGTATTTCTTCTTTTCTTATGTGTGAGCTTACAATCTGTTAGTCTCAAAATATATCTACAAACCCACAGGCCCACCTTCCTGACAGCTGCTCAAACAACAGAGCGGGGGAGCAGAGAAAAAACTCTGCTCCATCACCCGCCCAGCAGTTCTGAAAAGCTTAGTAAGTTACTCATACAATCCAGAAATGCCAGTCAGAGTGGAGGGGGACAGAGGCAGGGGGAGGGAGAAGGCTCTTAAAGTGCAACATTTGCAGCACACGCGCTAAAACTAAAGGGGCCAATTAGTATAATAGGTTTGAAATCATTTCAGCACATTCCTAAAGACAAAAGAAAAATTATCCTTCAGAAATGGGGCTTTATTGTTCAGATGAGTATTGAGCTGAACAATGAATTCTATCAGTTTTGGAGGCAACATTCCTTCTTCTTCATACCGGACGATACATTATTAATGAGCACTATTTTCAAGTGTGAAAGAACTGTTTGAAAAGCATTAACATAGTCTATTGGATGTGATTGACACTGTCATCCTTTTCATTTTGCTCTTGGCAAGAGGCATCCCTGTAGATTTATGTGCATCTGGACATTACTAATATTCTCCTTATTATGCACTCTGGGCAGCTGTGATATGGAAATTTTTAGCACGGTTTTTAGAGAGGGAGTTTACTGTTGCTATCTGCACAAAAAAAGGAATAATTATCCTTCTCTGAGATTTTATCAGCCAGAAATATTTAATGTCTGGTTCCTTAATAACCCTAATCTGTTTTCAGTATGTACCCTTTTTAAGGGAATTTCATCAAGCTTATGTGGATTCTCCAGATATTTCCAGTGACTCTTTTCTAGACAGACATTTTAGTTTCTGGGACTCATGTCCACTCATCCTGATTTTATTTTAACCTCCATTTCTTCAAATAGGTTACATTTCTAATTAGGTTGGACTACAGCTAGTGTCTGTCTGCTGTTTAGGACCACCAAACCTTTTCTGATTTCCCTGTGTAATGGCTTTTAATCATAACAGTTATGACCAGTGCAATTTAGAACCACTTAAACAAAACATCTAAGTGACATATAAAAGTGCTAGAGATTATAGAGTTTCTTCCAAAGTAAGGGTATTTTTATTTGCTTTATACATAGATTTAGAATTATTTTAGTTTCTCAGGCCAAATAAGAATGTATGCCCTCACTTTATATGCATGAATATTGCAATGTGTAGAAAAGAAGAGAGGAAAAATCCTGCATAAAAGAGTGAAGACTGATAATAAACATGAATGCCTACTTAGACATTGCATGAAAAGAGTTATGAATATGAGGGCTCTATTTTGAATCTAATATCTATTTTTGGTGTTAGCTTTGATGTATCTTTGTACAAGTACATAAAAGGTATAGACAAAATCAAATACCCTATTCAGGCAAACGAATTAGAGGATTAATTAGGCAACAATTTTGGAACCTCTTTTAAAGACAACCCTTTTGCTAAGCAGCCATCTCATGAGAGCTCTTGATCAGAACAGTCCTTAACACTAAGGATTCATCTGAATCTTTGGGTATGAGACAAGATAACACCACTGGGTATTATTACTCAAGGCTATAATATTTAAAAAAAAAAATTCTTATCATTGCATATTGCATCGTATGCAATGATGTAGTAGGGAAGACATGAGTTTTTAGCTCAATGCAGAATTATCCTCTCCTCCAGTCTGCTCCAAAGAGCCTATCTTCATATTCAGAAAACACCTCACTTCATCACTGTTTCCTTTACTTTGAGGTATATGCAACTACCAGTTTGCATCCAGCTATCAGAGGCTCATGATCAGTTACTTTCTGCTCACATTCAGCAGGTGTGCACTTTGAATGACATATCCACCACCTTCCTCAGAGACCAGGCCCAGCTTCTCCATGAAAGGTCCATTGTTGGCCATCCCAGGCTGTGAGAGTTCAGTAGCAAGGTCCCTCCTGCTTGGCAGCACAAGGAACTGCTGCTGCTCCACTAGACAGCCTAATTACACCAATCAATCACATAAAATAATTTGCGTGGCTAGAAGTGGAAAGGTTATAGCTCATAACTTGCCAGCTGAAGAGGTAGTGACAGAAAATATGGAATCAACATATAAGTTCAGAAGACATGCAGTACAATAAAATAGTCTTAAACTGTTCCTCTGAATTATTTGGTTTTTGTTTGGACAAAAATCTAAATGGCATGTTTAGATATGGATGAAACCTTATAAATTGATAACTGGCTCCCAGGCTTGATACTTTGCATGTTTTGATGTGCTTTGAATTTTAGCAATTTCAGATTCATATCAATATACGTTTAATTGTTTTAAGGACTGCTTTCTTCCAACTGAGATATCTTTGTGCCATCCTGCAGAGCACAAGATACCTACTCAGAATAGCCAGCATAAGTCCCTTAATGAGAATTTTGAGGTTCTTAAATAGCTTCCAAATTTAGTTTCCCCACTTATTTTTGTGATATCTTAATATTTTACTCAGGAATCACAGATGTAGGTCACGTGAGATTGTTATATAGTTATTCTCAGAGGGACAGTTGTATAAGAGAAGATTCCTTTTACTTTTGTTGGAAAATTTCTTGCCAATTCAGCGACTTAATGAGCGCAGTTTACTTCACTGCCTTAGCAGAAGACTATGTTTATGTGTATTATGTGTACTGGAATCAAGAGAGTCATCTTCATGGCCCACTGTCTTGCATTGAGTGCTTCCTATAAACCATTCCTTGCACAGGTCCTTGAACCAGATCCATTCCTTGGTTTTGCTGAAGACATTATAATGAGTTTCAAGGACATAATGTATGGCTGCCAAAGGTCTTTGCTGAATGACTTATCTAAGTATGTCAGAATACTATCTTCTCAAATGACTGTAGCAAAAAATTATTTTGATATTGCACAAGTGCTATAAAACTAACTATAACCTTAATATATTTGGTACAACTAGAAAGCATATAAAGATTAATATCTTTTATTCATTTTCTTAGGAATAAGCACCTTTTTTTTTACCAGTGTTTTGAAGTTTGCAGTGTAAAATAACAGCTTTTTATCCAAATATTTGCTACTGTTAAAAATCTATCCTGCTTCTAGTCTGAAGGGGAGATGTTTTAAAGAAAACAAGAACAACAATTTCATGGTGTTTTGTGCCTATGTGAAAAATTAAAGTAGAAAAAGTGCTTTAATTGGAGATTTTCAGATTAGACTAAAATTCTTAAGGAAGCTGGAGAATATGGGAAATTAAACTTTTTAAGGTTTACATATATTCACCAAAGAGAGCAAAGCAGTCACATTTCTCAGTGTTAAAAAACCACTCCTTCATATCTCGTGGTACAGTATTCTTGCACATATTCTATCACACTGGTAATCCATGGAAGTGGAGGATCACATGATTTACTTTCTTTGTCTCTCCCACGTAGCAGCTTTGTCTTTCCCTCATGGAAAGGGTAAATCACAAGGTAGTTTGCAATAGGCTGCTAGAAGTGCAATTTATTAGTTTTTCTTTTCCGTGTTGGTATAAATACAAGGGTTTTGTCATAGATTTTTTAGATGAATCTGTTTTAGGAAATATCTGGAAATTCACGATAGAGAATTTAAATACTTGGCCTCGAGTGCGTCAAAACATGAAGAGGAAAAAAGTGTGCATTAGGAGCATAGGCTATAATCCTATTCTTTTGTATTTTCCTTGTCCAATGTGTCTGAGTAATACTCATTCAAGTCGAAATGGAAGAAATTAATATGAGAGCAAATATTTGGTTACATTTTAGTTGAACCAGACTGGGGTATTTACATATCTACACACAGAGGTAAAGACAGATACTGTAAATTATTGTGGATTGTAACAGTTAGTTGTGTTCTTCTGCCAAAATTTGGGTTACACAAGAACTTTCTGTCAAAACATGTCACCTCTCTGAATGAAGTGCAACACCAGATGAACAGCTGAATTAAGGATTGTATGAGCAGTTCTTCAAGACAAAACCTGAAGAATGTTTCACTGTCAAAAAATATCTAATGGAAAGGTTCTATAAAATTTAACACTATAAGAATTACCAAAATTATTCAAAGCAACCAAACTTCCATAAAGAACACTATTTTGACTACCATCCTCCAAGTCTTCTGTTTTTCTTATTTCTTTTCCCCTCACAGGAGTGTTACATAAAGAGGATTATTAAATGCCATCATAACTAGTTATGCATTCTGCATTTCATTTTCACCTTTTAAGATCACTGCTAGCAAAGCTCATACAGATCAAGACAAAGACCCCTAAAAGACCCAGGATAGAATCAGAAGCTTTTTCTCAAGGGAGTTACATTTCTCCCTTTGTTGACTTGTCTCTTGCCACTACCACAGTAATGATAACTTCCACCATGTCCTTTCATAATAGATTCTCCAGATTCTTCCTTCATTAAAAACAAGAACAATAACAAAAAAGCTAAAAGATAATAATCTAAAATTCAAGTATTGGTCACAAAATTCATGAAGAAACTAATGAATGGAAACAACACTTTGACATTTTAAACTGGGTTTTGTATAGTTTAACTGTTAAGATTAAGGAATAAAAGTGAAGAAGGCTGTATTCACGTATGAATATTTTAAACCAATTAAAACCTCCTGAGGAATTGGAATTATTTTGTTTGATACCTTTCTAATTATTAGCCAGATGATGCTGTGACATTTTTGACCAGTGAAGATGATTAGATATTAGCAGAGATGCCCTTTATAATTTGACCAATGTTTCTATGTCACTCACATTATTTCCCAAGGCTAGACATAAAAACATAAGGCTAATAAATTCACTCTGGATAAGTGTTGTGCATAAAAGCACTGTCACATTTTTATATACAGTTAAATCAATATTTTAAGACCACATTTTTGAAATTGTTTTCGATTTGAAATTGTTTATTTACAGCGCTTTGGTAATTCTTTACTAATTCTTTAATATTTAATTTACTTTATAAATTTCCCTTTTTTTTTTTGGGGGGGGAAATCTTTCCTGCTGCAAAGTCTGAAGCAAATTCTAAGACTTTCATCATAGAGTTTCAGTCTCCTTCTCCTGAGAACATTCGATGAAGCAGTAAATACTGCACACCAGCAAAATATTCCTATGGTTCTTATCTTTTTTTGCTGTTTAGTTAGGTTTGAGGAGAATTATTTTTTATGTTGGTAATCGATATGTCATGGCTGATGATTTTGATTGAAGTGAAAAGAGAAAAGAATATTTCCCACAGGAATCTCCAGGGACAGTAATGTTCAAATGTATATAAAGAATATAGAGTCATTGCAGTTTTATGCCTGAGGAAATTCAGGAATTGAGGATATTTTAGTATGTATTCCAATCACTGTAAAACAGCTTTAAGTTAAAAAAAAAAAAGTTAAAATACTGAGCTTACATAATACAGGGTTCTTCAGAGTTGTTGAGATCCCTGCCTACTCATTCCTGTACTTCTGTTTTGTAATTTATTTCATCACTGATCAGCTACACAAAGGAAAAACACAACTCAAACCACAATTCTGCTATGTGTAGTTTAACCAGACTTGTGGATTATTTTTTGAAAATAAACAAATTATTGTGTAAATTCCCAAGTGTCACCTTGATTTTTTCAGCCTTCTCTTCTGTTTCACAGTTTTCATGGTTTGGGTTGTTTCTCACGCACGGGTGTGTAAACACTGTAAATGTTTTCCCAAATTCAAGAAAAGTTTTCATTACGGTTCTTAGACATATAGACAGCTAATGGGCAGTTGTCTTGATCAATGAAATGGGGAGAGGTGTCAACCTTCTCCCCCAATCCCTGGACTTTGTAGAAATACTACAAAATGGAGTCAGATCTTTTTAATAAATTAGTTCATACCTTCTCACCAAAGTGTGTGTGTGTGTGTGTGTGTGTGTGTGTGACAAACAGCATCACCCAAGTATTTCCTCATGCCTTCACTTGATCTCCTTTTGTATGTGTGATCAAAAGTTAGGTCTATAACATGAAAACCCTGGGTATTAGTAATCGGCCACATGAGTCATGAGGTCTCCCTGGTTCAGAAGGGTATGAAGAACATTTCACCATTTAACATGCCCACCTCCCCAGATAAAAAAATGTCCGCAAGGTATTTAGAAAGCATAAGTCTTGCAATAGAACAGTATAAACTTCCCAGGACAAAGATAAGGTCAAATTCATCAGCAGTATCTTTCTGCTATGGAAATGGCTTAGTTAAACTAATCTTTGAGGAAATAGGCTTGTCATATACTCTCTCTTAGAAAGTAGGTCACTAATTCTTTTCTTCAGATCTGTTGCAGCAGCCCTCTTATTAGAGGGTAAAAATGAGCCAAAGCACAGACTTCTTGTTAAACATAGCATAAAAAGGGTCCTAGTTTATTCCTCTTCATGGCTTAAGTCATCTTAACTCCAACTATTCACTGACTCTGGCTGCAGCAAGCTCCTCCTGTAGGTTTCTCTTGCAGCCTCTGACTGCTGGTTATTTCCTGCTACACTATGACTGCAGGTATTAGTGTGCACACTCTGAATGCAGGCTTTTACCCAGCTAGACTGTGACTGCAGGTTCCAGCAACAGGCTCTAACTGCAGACCCAGACTGACCTCACAGCAGTGATTCTCTCTCCCCAGGATCCTGCTTCATGATTCTCTCCTTCACATTCCTCAAGGTTCCTCCTGCATAAAGATCCTCCCCCAACCAGCTCATCTCCTCTTTTATCTCACTCATCCTTATTGGATATATGTGTTACTCATCACGGGGGAGGCTGTATTTGTTAATTAACACAGTTGTTACATATCAGGGATGAGGTCACCTGTATTCTCTTCTCCTAAAAGCTCAAATCCATTCTTCCTATGTGCGAAAAGTACATTCTTACTCCAGACCTAGTGACCTAAATGTGAACAAAACAGATCTCGTATTGTGTAGCAATGTGGGCCAGGGGTGGCTCACTGCAACCTCCCAAAAGCATCTCCACAAGGAAGGTGTTCGGGCAGACGCACAGCAATCACTCACACACACACACCACAAGTAACTTACTGACGACGGAGGACAGGAAGGGTCTTTGTATAGAATTCCAGTGGGGTTAATTGCAGCCACACACCGAAAGAGGTCCAGAGGCAAAGCCAATGGCAGTTAGAGGGTCCAGGCTTATATGTGGTACAAGGGGGTGGAGCCAACTGTAGCGACCAATTACAGAGAGGTACGGGTGGGAAAAAGTAGTACACGGACCAGTAGGCAGACGCGACAGTAAACGGACAGGGGTACAAGCCAATGGGCTTACAAAGAATGGGGAAACTGCTAGAAACCTGACCAATATAAGGTCAGCTAGGGGGGAAACAGCCAACAGGGCACTGGGGGTTGATTGACAATCTGTCCATTAAACAGGGGGTCCTTAGGAGAGATTAAGGTCTAGGGAACATTCTTCCAAGGCATAGCCCCAGGAAGTCCCCTAGCAGGCCCACAGGCCTCCACAGTATTTTATCCCATTTCTTCCTTTGTCTGAAGAAGTTCCCCCTCTTCCCTAGATTCCTTCCCAACTTTTCTAGAAGACAAGGGAGAGAGATAAATCCAACCTGGCTCTGGAAGGTTCTCAGCACAAGCTATGAGCTAATTAACATTTAACACAATACAAACATGCAGCATTAATATAGTGAAAATACTGTACATTCTTTTCAAACTGCCATGGCACTGTGGGATACATGAGACCCTTACTGAAAGAGGGAACTCTGTATCAGTATGCCTCAAGCTGTTTCTGCACTTTGGGATATTCACAGGTGGCCGGTCAAAAATCACTATGCTAATCCAGTTAAGGATTGCATTCTAGTAAAGGAACTAGAAAACTCTTCATCAAAGGAAGCACACCGCATATCCCTTGCTCTTTTAATTTTCTTTCCTGGTTTCATTATAAATAGACTGTGAGCATGCATTATAGTTATACTTACAAATAATCAAAGAGTTAAAAAAACCTCCCCTTTTGTGGGTTGCCTTTGAAATATCTGTTGAGGGAAATATGAAAATTTCGCTCATTTCAGTAAAAGAAATACTTTTCTTCATTATTTGCCTGCTCTACTTTGAAAGAAACAATTTAACAATTTGATTAATTCTGCAGGAAGGAAAACAAAATAAAACACAATTTGGAACAACTGTATTTCTAAGGGAAAAAAAAAAAGGAAATACAGCAGAAACTAATCCAGTATGATTTAAATTTTTTCTTTTTTTTTCAAGGTATCCACAAACCTGTCTGTTCAATAACAAACTTGAAGTCATCCCTTGACCTATTAAAATTGATTGGAGATTTACTACTTGTTTTAATGGGTACATGTCTTCAGTATGTTAGTGCTTAATGAAGACAGAGTGGAAAAAGGGTGAATGATTATCAAGAATTGATGAAACTGAACTTTGTCCAGGGTCTTACAAAGCACTTTTATTATTCTTATTATCTTGGGTTTATCCAAGCATAATTTTTTGCTTTTCGTTCATCTATTTTTATCCTATTTCTTTTCTTTTACTCTGTATCTTTTTGGCATTATTGTAATTTACTTATGACAGAATTCTTGCCATCTCTCTTGGCTAGCAAAATTTTAAAGTTAAACTTAAAAATTTCTGTGCTTATGGCCCTAAACTTTTAATCAGATAGTAATTCTGATTATAAATATACTTCACAGGTATAGATTCTTTCCACCTAAGGAGAACCAAGTCTCCTCAAATATTAATTAACATTCATCAGAGTCAAGAAGTTGCTGATGTTGTAACGATATTTTCAATTAGTTGTCACTAAGGCCAGCTAGAATCGAATTCATCATGAAATTAAGACAGTGGGACTGAATGTCTGGACGCAGACATTCACAAATGTGGATATTATCAAGTCTTTTGGTATGTCCAGTGGAGATTCTGTTAATGAAATTAATTCAGATTAGAGAGCAACAAATCTCATCTGTGCATAAACAACTAAGGTGGGATTTGTTTACTTAACTATTGCTGTCTTTTGCCATTTCAAATGAGTACGCAGGGTATGTGCATAAAGCTGACGTCACGGTGTTACAGCTGACCTCTGCCTCTTTGGGGTGGCAGCTGATGACTGGGCTGGATGCAGATGCAGGACACAATACTTTACAGTATCTGAAAAAAAAATTCTATTTAACTGCCCAAGCTTTATTACTTTTATAGCTTAATTCTTCATTGACTATGACATAAATCCTAGCATAGGTGACAGACAACTTCTGACACCCTCGTAGAGAAGAGTAATTTATGATATTATCCCCACTGTTCAGTCAGTTATTGGTAAGCTGAATAAGTAATTTGGGATTCGAACTGAAGTTTTTCATTTTGTTAAATGTTTTAATTTAGAAAAATCACACAATGCTCAGGAAGCTCTCTAATCCTGCTGCTGATTCAATGATTTTGACCCAAACTTCTCAGTGATTTTAGCACCTTAACTTTTACAAAACTTTGGTAGCTAGGCAGCCAAGTGCCTTTAACCTTTTAAGTCCATATCTATTCTGATCACATTAATTGCTTTACACCACGAATTTTCTAAGCATGTACAATGAGAGGGGAGGTGAAAAGTCTTCCCATGAAGTGCTCTGAGAGAATCAGGTTACTCTGAACAGAAGTTTCCACAGCACACAGGAAAGTCAGAAATCAGCATGAGCAGATAACTGCAGCAGATTTTAACTCATGCGTCTCAAATTTGAAGACTGATATAACTACTGAGATATGAGTGGTATACTAATGACAGGTCTTTCTATTATTTTTAGGTAGATAGACATAAATTTAGCTGATATTAGTTATTTCATATAAACCTTGCCCCAACTTTTGGGGAAGGAAATGAGACCTTTCTTCTTAAAATTTTTCTTTTCAATTATGTTTAAGTGTATTTTATGTTCTTTTTTCCTCTTTTACTCCAAGATTTTTGTTTTATATTGTTTACAATCCTTCTGGTATCATTCCAGAGTAATTTTCTGGCTTCAGTGAAATTTCTCAAGATGCATATTGATGAATAAACTGAATGAAGATTTTTTCATAAGTCTTCCCCTCCTCTGTTTTTAAATATTTTGAACCTTCTACTGTCTTACACTAGTCCTTCAGCAAGATCCTCTCAATCTCTAGGAGAGCCTTCAAAAGCAGTCTGATGTGGTCTAGGGAAAAAGAATGTTTGACCTGTTCCATAATGGGAGCATGCCATTTGCAGATAAGGAGGCATAAGTTATAAATTTCCGGTCAGCAGCTCATGATGCATTTAAGAGTTATATCTTCACATATTCTAGCAAAAGAGGGCTTCCTTTGTGGAGAAGGAAAATAAACAATCAAACAAGCATTTTTCATCCTATTAATGGAACATTTGGAGGAGCTGCTGCAGAACACTACAAAAGGGTAATCCAACATTGTCCACTGTTAAAAATATACTGCGTGTATTAATTGGTTCATTCAGCTTTTAAATGACTCATTAATAAAAAAAATATTAGAGGCAAAAATCAGATTTCTTTTAAAAGTAAGAATGACCATGAAGGGGACGTTCCTTTGGGGAGAAATTGGTAGAAGACATGTGTCATTTTTAATGGCAATACTTCAGCTGATATGTATACTAAAATATAAAACCATACTTTTACAGCTCTTTTGCAAATCTGTCTTCCTCACTCCTTCCATCTGTTTATCCAAATAGGTCTCTTGAAGGGCAAACTCCACTTTCCCAAGAATGGCAGTACACAAAATTTCATTTATTGCTTCCTTGGTTCCTGTAAAAGTACTTCAGCAGCACGTAGAAAAGCAACACCCATATTTCTTTACGTTACTATAGAAAAACTTTAATTATAAGTCAGACATTTAGCCATATTCTGAGAAGGGTTACTTATTCCAGTTCTAGTCCTGTCTAGCTCCTCAAGATAGGTGTGGCCCCTCAAGAGGAGCAGTATGTAATTGCCTCCTGTGAAAACCAGGCATCAGGAATCTCAGACCGGATTTGCAGAAAAGGGTGCAAAGACCTTGGCTGTAGCAATGTCAGTCAGGAAAGGGTTCTATTTAACCACAGTATTCTGCAATTATTCCAAGGCCAAAGCTGTGTTTAGAAGTTGAATTTCGAAGTGAGTTAACACACGTGGTCCTTTTGCCTGGAGAAAATGGAAGTGGAGAATGTGAAATGCAATTCAAGCAAACACTGTGGGTTGTAACAATGACCATTGATATATTTTCTTGTGAGCTACCATAGCACTCCAAATTGTACATTTGCTGTCTGCTTTACCAAAAAAATGTAAATTGAAGAGACTTTTTTTTTTTTTTTAATGACCTTTACTGGTCTGCATAAAAAGGAATTTTTAGCATAAGACAGTCAAAAAGGTTTTGGTTTGGTTGGTTTGTTTTGGTTTTTTTTTTATATAGGGGTATATTCCAAACAGGAAATAGGCTTAAAATATGTTAAGAGTAAAAATAGATTCTATTCTTTCATTATTCTGTTCCTGGAGTGGACAGATAAAGATAAGGAAGTGATGATTTTATAAGACAGGTTGGCCTTTCAGAATATGATGCAGATTCATAAATGGCATCACTTTGAGTTCAGTTACCATTTTGTTGAACAGTAAATATTGATTCTTTAGGACACTAATACAAAAAGTTTAAATGAAAGCAGATTGTTTCAGTCTCTTTACATTTGAGTCAAAGAACTAAGACAGGTCGTCATTCTTTTTCCCCTTCTTTTGTTAGAATATTTATCTATACACCTAATTTTTAAAAATTGCTTTTATCCTTTTTGAGAAGGAAAATAGATTTTTTTTTTTTTTTTTTTTAATTTTAGGAAATTCTACCATAATTGAATCTGTACCTGTATCCAAAAGATATTAAACATTAGCTCTTCTGCTGTAAAATGCTATGGTGGTAATCTAAAGGATCCTATGAAATCTTGCATCTTCAGATATGACTTAGATTTTGAGCCCGTAAAGTTACCTGTAGGACTATGAGCCATAAAAGCCTGAGATTGTATCACTGTGCTTACCAGAAAAATTTTAACTTTAAAGATGACACTGTCCCATTAAAAACCCTTAAATAAAATTGAAAATCAAATTATAAATTAAACAGAAAATCATATATAACAAACAGCCTCAAGCTGAAGACCATGAGAATTTTTTTTTCTGCCTGGGTGGTTTCCAAGCAAGGTAGTGCTGATAGTTGTAATGGACACAGGTTTATTGAAAGGACATGTGCATAACTATGAGTTTAGAAGATAAGAAATGAAGTATTCAGGAAGTTTGCACCATCTTCAGACTTCTTATGTAGAACTTAATCCAAAATCCATTAAGTTAACCAAGGTAGCTCCTTACATTTCTGACGCTGTGGAAACTGGAAGAACTGGAAGCCTAAGTGACACCTGGTATTTTGTGCTGAAAATGCATGGCTCAATTGCATTGTAAGCTCTGTTTGAATTGAAAATTGCTCAGCATTAGATTTTATGTTCTGCCAAAACAGGCCATAGGTATCTGTGGCCTCCTAGGAGCATTCAGGAGACTAGAATGCCCCCAGCAAGTACTGTAGTGAAGGTCAAACACTCTCTGCAGACAGTACTGCACAGAATCCTGAATGTCTCCCTGACATTCAGGGGTTTAGCTTCAGCTGTGAATGTCACGAAAGAAATGACAGGTAGCACTCTGGGTGGAACATGCCTCCTGCATCAGTTCATCTTAAAACGCTTCCGGGAATTAGGCAGAGTTTGACATAAATTTGTACAGAATCATTTATGACTTCCATAGAAAAATTTTATGAAAGAAATATCACAAAGCATTGCCTTAATAAAGAATTAGGTTGATTTTAATCATCCACTTTCCTTAGTTAAAAAGAAATACATAAAGCCTTTGCAGTAGTGCTTAAATCATAATGGCTTCTGAACTCTTAAATAACACTCACCACACTGCAACTCTAAAAGCAAGGATGCAAAATCAAAATAGATATAGTCACATGGGGAGTGCATGTGATTTGTTTTCTAGAATCCATGTCTATGTGTTGCCCTTATTTTTCAGCCTTCTGTGTGTCTCAGTTTCAGAGTTCTTAGTTTTTTTCTCACACATGGGTGTTATAAACAGAAGCAATGTTTTTCTTAATTCAAGGTAGTTTACATCCTTGTTTTAGAGATATGGACAGCTGATGGACAGTTGTCTTGACCAATGGGATGGGGAGAGGTGTCAACCTTCTCCCCCAGTCCCTGGCTTTTGTAGAAATACTATAAAAGTGGAGTCAGATTTTTGCAATAAACAGTTCACGACTTCTCACCAGAGTGAGTGTGTATGTGTGTGTTTGAGTGTCCAACAATGACATCTATGTCTCTGCTAATGAAGAAAATGCATCACAAACCATTTTTTGGTCCTGCTGCCATCTGCCTTGGCACTCCTCATTTCTGTACAGAAAAATTCTCTTTAGTCCCCAGCTGTAGTAACTGCATCCAGATTGTTTGGGAGGATGTGTTCCTGGCCCATGATAACATCAAAGTGTGCCTGGGCATATTCTCTGAGAGTGTTGGTTGATTAGGCCAAAATTATTTCAGGGGTCATGCTAAGAATTTGATAGTATGAATGACCACATGTCCATGTGAAAGTCTATGCATTGGCCCTGTTTAGTTTGCCAGAATATATATATTCCAATAGTGAACAGAATGTGCTTATGGTGAAAGAGGAGCTGTGCAAAATTTGCAGCATTAGGGGAGAGCAAATTTTCTCCTTCATTAACCTTCATTTTAAATAGCCAGAAGATCCTCCTCATGTGTGTGAAATTCCTTTCAATATGTTAGCTGTTCAATACTGTCCAGCATCCCATCTTTTAACCATAGCAGCCTGACATCACATTTATCCTGCATGTGGATGAACAAAAATAAAAATGTTTTGATACATTGAAGCAATCTGTAATATGTTCATTCCACTATTGGCAAGAAAAGGAAAAAGGTACACAAAGAAAGTATATATGAAATATGATTCTTTCTGAAACCACTTCGATATGATCAGCCTCCAACAAGCTCTGAGGTCATTGAGCATTATATACGATGTTACACAATGGATGGCACTTCAGGTTATTAGTGCACAGTTGACAGCCAAACTTAACTGTGACATAAAACACAGGTACTCCGGTCCTAAAGAACAGAAAAATGCTCTCACTGTATTGTGCATGAAGCCCAGGGATGTATGAACTTATGCTGGACATGGGCTATATTTAAAGGGGGGGGAAAAACCTTATTTGATACAATTGTCAGAAGGAAATATAGGTGCAAAATACATATATGTCTATTATTAGTCAACAAATCCTTTGTTGCTTTAGAGTATTTACATGGTAAGGCCTACTGTATGATATATATATATAATGCTTATTGGGTAAAGGAAACAAGTTCAAAAGTTGAAATCTTTAACATTCAGAGAGAATGTATGACTCTCCAAAGCATAAAAAATTTCAGTCTTATTAATGTTAGCACTCATAAAGTTAAATTGCAACAACAACTATAGCTAGGGAAATACTGCATAGAATTATTATATGCTTCTCCCTGTAATTTATTTTAACTCTTTAATACTGTAAAGAAAAGAGTAAAGTTTTTCCTAAAATGTTTAATAACTCATGCTAAGGAAATTGGCAAGATACTTCCAAGTGAAACTCTAACTAATTCCTAATCAACTTTGCAAACATAACTTTTTTGGTTGGTTAGGCTTTTTTATAATATAAAATATACAAGAAGAAAAAGTTAAAACAAACAAAAAATCCTACAAACCAAATACAAAAACATTGTAAAAAATATGTTTTGAAATGTGTTGAACAATAAATCTTCTGGCGTTCTTGACTATGTTCTTCTTATAGGTAAACTCAGTTAATGCTACTTGTGTAAATCTGCTCTCTGAGAGAGCAACAACTTAACAGTTTCTCTTTCAGTCTTAATAATGTGAACAGTGTGGGATAGTCAGCCCAAGACACAACGATCCTTCCCAAATATTCTAGTTTGCTCTGCCAAATAATCTGAGTCGTAAAATTTCAGTCAGTATATTAGGAGTTGGCAGGATCTCCTCAGATGTTGATAATTCTGGAAATCTGAGACTGCTCTCAGAATGGAATAAGCTGTTAGCATATCCCTTTGCATTGTATCTGTAATGTTTTACTCTACCGAATGACATCTGTTTTGCTCGTAGCTCAACCAAGGTTGAGAAAATCTACATCTTTACCTCTATTCCTTTTCATCTTAAACCAAAGCAGAAAAACCCCAGTGTGATGACGGTAGCTGCCTGAAGGTTTCGCTGATGGCATTGCATCTAGAAATGTCAATGTCTTGTGACCCAATACTTTGTGTTACTCCATGAACAAACTACCTTCATTAATAACACATTGGAGAATATTATTTTTTAATATTTCAGTCATAAATTAATTTGACATACAAGTTTATCCCATAATATTGTCTTTAATTCTTATAACGAAAAAATTCACCATCTTTCCATAAGGTTGACTCAGTTTTAAACAAGATGTAAATAAATGTCAACCACTTCCTTATAACAAAAACTTCCAGTGATTTTTTTTTTTTAATGTTACTAATATACCTAATCACTATGATACTCTATTTCTACATATTTCTGGATTCCTGCCTCACCTTGCTTTTTGGAACTAAGTGAACAGGTAAAATTCATTATTTTCATTCTTGTTTTTATATATTTTTTAAGAGATAAAACAAACTTAAGGACTGTAAAAACAGTTTATTATTCCCACTAAGACATCCATTAAAGACTGCAGTCAAATTTGCCATTTTATTTAAAATATCTATTACCATTATTTTGCCTATGGAAGCAATTTAATGCTGACTCCATTATGCAATACGGATTTAAAGCAGCTTTTAATAAAAAAAAAATTGAATTCCAGTGGTTTGAAATTGTTCATCTCTGTCATTCATACATATATCAAAGGTGTCACTAGTGTGTCTAAACACACCATCAGATTCCACAGCTTCCCCTGTGCTCCCCAGAAAAAGTGGCTAAAGCTCTCAGAAACACAGCAGTGGTGATGAAACCTCTGAAGTTCGTAGGACCTGCATACCTCACTGCATATAGCAGTTGAAGTTTTGTATTTACCAGTTCACTTCCTACTGCATATGTTTCTTCCACTCCTTCTTCTACGCTGACTGTTCCCCTTGGGAAACAAACAAACAAACAAACAAACAAAAAACCCACAAACAACAAACAACCCCCCCCCAAAAAAAAACAAAAAACAAAAAAAAACCAACAAAAACCAAACCCTACCCAAACTGATTTCCAAGGCAGAAACTAGAAACTAATAGCACTCTGTTCTTCTAGCTGCCAGAATGTAACATAATGGCTATCTGAGCATCTCCTCAGATGGCCATTCTAGCAGGTGTTGATGTTGATCCTACTTCATTCAACAACTTCTTGTTTCCTTGGAAGAAGCTTGCATCTGCTTGTACAAATTCTGTCATCACTGTCATTTCATTTGCAAATGCCATCTGCCTTGGAACTCCCTCAGGAAACAATCTTTCTTATCTGGCTCACAAGAGACATCCACATCATTTGCACTTTTCAAGCAATACTTTCTTGCACCACTATATCTCGTGCAAAAGTGTCACCTCAATCCCAAAAGAAAGAGATACCATCATAACCCACATCACCACTCCGTTTGCAACTCTGCACATCACCTTTTTCACTGACACAAAATATCTCTTTAGGGTAGACTTAAAAAAAACCCACAGAGCTTTCATGCAAAATTTCTCAATTCCTCTGCCCCTGGAATGACCATTTCTGAACTCTGCCAGATTCAAGCTGAGATTCAGGTAGATTTCCCTGTCTGTGTTTATAGCAACATAGATAAAGCCTCAAGAAATAACTTATTCAGTGTGCCCAAACAATAAAATTGCCTTATATTTGGCACGCACAAGCACAGCTGGAGGTTTATTATTTCCTCATCCCCATCTTTGATCAAAAAAAGAGAAGAGCTTTGTCAAAAGCTGATAAAATCTCATGTTCATAGAACTTACATGAAAAGCTCTTCTGTCATCTGCAAGAAAGTATCACTAACAGTGACAATGATGTCCACAGATGATATCAGAACTTGGCTGTCTTCTAGGCCTGTATCTCAAAGACGGCATAAACAGATATCATGTAAGCAAACTGTAAATATGTTTTTGGCAGCACTGTGCTGATCGTTGCAGTTCCTTGCTGTTTTGTAGACATTTCCATAGCTCTCAAGCAGAAACAGGAAAATGTACATTCAGACTCACTTAAACACTGTGTCAGACAAGATTAAGACTGATTTAGGTTAGCTTGGGATTCTGTAGCTAATGTTCTCCACAGAGTCAGAAATGAGATGACAACCAGTTTACAACTAAACAAAAACAACTGAACAAATGTCTTTATTTCCACTGTATCAGACTAATCTGTGATAGTATTTGCAAATGCAAAACATTCTTTTCCAGTCTCTGTTGAAAACTGGTGCTGAACATCTTCTGGAGTGTACAGGAAAAGATTCTCCTTTTCAAATAATGCCTTAATCCTAGTGCCCACAAGAGCACAGTAGGCCAATCTTACAGCTGAAGATAAAAACAATGACAAATTTTTAATCTTCTGCTGTGGATAAATAACATTGATTTCTCCATCATTTTCCATTAGGATTTTCTGTCTGGGCGGTGGGAAATGACTGAAGGTATGGAGACAAAAGTTTTCAAAGGGAAAAGGGCAAATTTTGAAAACCTTCAATGCAAATTAAGTTATTTCATTTAGCAGTAAGAAAAGGTTGCAGATTACTTTGTAATGGGCAGAAAGTAGATAATTATACGCTTATAAATTTATGTTTTTGTAGTTTTTTCCTGGGTACATATATTTTTCTAATTGCAAAGTGTAGAAAGTTAATAGTAATTTGGGTTTTTTGTTGTTTTGTGGGCTTTTTGGTTGGTTGGTTGGTTGGTTTTTTCTGCGTTAGTTTTATGAACATTGACTGTATATTAAAAAAAATTCTCCTGAGGAATAAATTAGGATTAAGATTTTCAATATAATTAGAAATTGAATAAACTACAGTCAAATATAATTTATAAATTTGTAATCTGTTGAGAACATCAAACTTTAGTCACTTCACCACCACATGGCTGTGTTTAGCTTTGTTTTCTAATGCATCCTCATGTTATCACAGCTGCTAGTCAAGATGGGAATCAAAGGCCAGTTTCTAGACTAGGTGGTCCACCAGGCTACTAGGCATAAAGCATCATCATTCCTGAAATCACTGGGCAATAAAAAACCGACATTGTATTCAAACACTTTTGACATTCTGAGATGGAGAGCCTGTCTATGGGTAGGTCATCATAGGGTATAGACTTTAGCACAAATTAGCCAGGGATCTGAAAACATGCCTGTAAATCTGGAATAAAATCCATGAAATGCATCACTGCCCCAATCTTGTAAGCATTTGAATGAAAAGACAAAGGTTGTTGGTTGCTTTTATTTATTTGATACTTTTAAAATATTTGTTTAGTTGGAAATGTGAAATCCAAGCACAAAATAAACATAGATGCTCTTTTGTATATTTATCTTTCAAGGTTCTTAGGATGAATATATCTTGATTAGCAACACATTTCTAAACAATTATTTATTTGTCACAGTTATGTAAATGTCACAGTTATGTAAATGTTTAGGCAACATTATTTTTGTAAATTAATTTTTATCTATACATGAAAGACAAATTAGATACCATTGTTAAAAGGAACTCTAGTTGTGATCTTTAAATAAGGTAAATTCCTTTACATAGTCAAGTGAATATTTCCCTGGAATACACACCAGAAATAATAAATGAGTTATTCAGAAAATATATATTCTGAACACCAAAGAACATCTGGCTGTCCACAGACTGCTTAGTAATTTTCCTCATTTTGTCTCTTCTGAAAGCTTTCTCTGTTCCTCACATGGGATAGAGTTACACTCTGTGAGCTAAAGAAACTTCTACATATTTATACAGCATTTTTCATCTTTTTATGTCATGGAAACGAACAGCCAAACCACGTCTGCATTCTGTGGGAATACTTTAGAGATGCAGAACGGCAGGGAATCCCCTTCTGTCCTGAAGTTCCTCCCTGCGGAAAATAGGACTGGATTGCTGTGGTCCCAGAGGTCAAAGGCAGAGGACGAAAGATGCTGCTGGCAGTGATGCAGGCATGGAAAAGGGCATGGCCTGAAGCGGGGTGCAGCATCCCCAGGAACCAACTCTTAGTTGTGGAGCTGTAACTGAGAAAGCTGGTCTGTGTCTATTGTACAGGGAGTCATCAGCACTACCCAGCATACAGCTCACAGTGCCCTTTGAAGTTTAGTAAGTGTGCTGTGTTGGTGTGTCCTTGAAATCCAGTAGAAAATTTAGGTCTAGCTTGCCACTGGGCTGGAGTAGCCTTGCATCCAGCACTTCCAGCCCACCTCTAGCTCTGCTGAAGCATCAGCCACATGGTGGCTGTTTGTATGTCTGTCTGTGTGCTCACTGATGTGTGCATGCAGATCTCTCCTGCCCTTAATGCTGTCTCTGTCAGTGGTGTGCCTGTCGATTTACACACTTATATGCAAAATAATGTATTTTTTTGAAGTGAACGTTTTTTTATCCAACATTCCTATGAGAGGAGATGATAATGAAGTAAGGGTGATATTTTGCTTCTCTTTGGAAATAATTACCCAACAAAAACTTGTGATCAAGGAGATTTTACAGTACTGGTACTTGTCCTACTACTGTGTTGTTAGAAAGAAATTCAGATCATACTCCAAGAGGAAGAATGAGGTTTCAATATCAATTTTACTCCTCCTTTGTCTCTAGTTTTAAAAGTGCATAGTTAAACAGAACAGGTTTTATTATTTTGTTATGATTAATTTACTAAAATTTCTTTCACTGTATGCTGAACATAAATGCTGAGTATATTTTATGTGAATGCACTTTTACTGATAGCCTCAAATATTCATAACTTGGCTATCATGCATACCTCAATAATCTCAGAATTGAGAGCTCCTTATTCTTATGTTAGTTCATAGGATTTTCTTATCTCTTTCCTCATTTATGTTGCCCTAAATCTATAATTTTACCACAGGGAAAAATACTCTTAAATATAAAATTGATCATGCAATATTTTTAGTAGCACTTCATTTTAATCTTACTTTCATAGATTTGGTGTAATTTCAAGCAACAAAGATAACAAGAACAGCCTGTCTTCAAAGACAGATCTGTCTGAAGAAATATGTTTCCTATTTTCAAGATGGGAATATATTTAAAATGTAATTTTGAATGGATATTTATATTAATTATGTTTTTGTTATGTTTATACTGATTAAGTTTATAGTCATATTTCTGTTGAGTACAGACCACCTTCACTCACACTATTATCTCAGTCAATTGCAAGCTGATTGAAGCAATGACTCAAATTAAACATAGATTTGCTGTACTGCCATTTGAAAATTGAAATCATCTTGGAGAGAAAATGGCCTAAACTGTTCAATTTATTCAATACTTTAAAGAAAGATATTTTAAAATATAATGCCCTACTTTTTACTTGTGGTTTTCAAGTGAATCAGTGATTTTAAAATATTTAATGTGCACTTCTGTATTTATTGCACACATTGTATTTGTAAGAAAAATAGCACATTTTTCTTAATATGTAATTTTCCTCTAGAGGTTTTCCTGTATTTTTGCACTTTTCCTATCATATAGGAAGTCTTAAATGATAACACAAGTAACTAACAGTTTGTTATCGTTTCTTTCTTGTTTTTTTCTAAAGTACACTATCTTCCTTGAGCAGAAGGAACAGAATGAATTTTGAATTCTCTCTGTGTTCCTGAAAATGTTTTTGCATAGTACTTAAAATTTTGCTCTGAATGCATGATGTGAAAGGCAACAGCAATCTTCTTTCAAGCAAAATGTTGTGATTTGTCCCTTACCAATCCGTAAGGATCTCGAGCAATTTAATCTAAATAGACTCTGCTATTTTCACACATGAGTGGGTAACAATTGCCTCTGAGGTGCAAATGTGATGAACCATTGACCGTGTCATTCAAAAAGAAAAGATGCCACAAAAGCCATAATATATGCAGTGAACATAGGCTAAATTGTTATCTTCAGATAATAAGTTATTGAACTTTTTTTAATGTAAATTTTGCATACTCTATGATCTTTTCTGTAAACTGGATAGGTAAAAAGACATAGAGGTAATTATTGAAAACCAATTGCAGTGAGCTGCAGAACAAAAGCTATTCCTTTTTATGATGATAATTGAGCAGAGGTCTAGGCTTAGCAGGATAAAATGATTTCAAGCCTCTTTACATTGTTTTGATTAGGAGATTGAAAATGTGATGTCTTAATAAAGAGAAATGTACAGTTCTAAAAACATAGCTCCTTTTCTGCATTATCTTAAATATAGGTATTTTTTTCTTTGTGCCTTTCCCAGAAACTGCAGTGCAGAGCACCAAATCCCAAAATTGCAGGTCCCATTTTCAGGGGACATTAATAATCGTCCCAGCCTTGCTTTGTTAACACTCGGCCCAGTGAGCCAGATCTTGTACCCTCTGCCAAGCTGATCTTCCTTCAGTGGCGCACAAAACAACAGCTGCACCTCTTGCCCTTTTTTATTCTGCTTCCACTTCTGCTAAGGCTCATGAGGTAACTTTGGGCCTCAGAAACATCAAACACAAAATTAGTATTTAGGAGAACAAAGTGATGTTTTCTGTGACTGAGTTCTGTGTGCAATCTTAGGCAAAGCATTTGAGACCAGAAAAAGTGGAACCCCTGAGTTAAGGTGCTGGATGAAGGTGGCTCTTCAGTTCCTTAAAGTAATGGAACATTTCAGAACACTGACATAAAAAATTATTTCCAGTGAATGATGGTCTAAGTGGAGACTTAGACCATATGGTCTCCTACTTCCCTTTTTCCGTTTTAGTTGTGGTTATTTGCTCAGAAAGAAATCAACAAATCTTATAAAGATAACTTATTATGTTTAATCATCATGATCCAGTGTGTAAAATTGCTTCAAGATGAAAGATTTCTACATTTGTAGATATTTTGAAAGCTTTTCTGGTAACTATGGATTTCCAGCTGGTGATGTACAGATGCAAAGAGCTCAGGTTGGAAATACTTCTGCAGTCAGAAAACTATATACCTTTTGTTTCTGTTGTTTTGGTTTTGTTCTTATCTGTTTGGAATCGGTTGCCTACAGCCATGATTTGGAAATCTGGGTACAGAGATTTTTCTTCCTATAGACTATCCTTGGGGGATTTTTGAACCAGATCCCATTTCATCCCTGCTTAAAAGCTGCTTGTATGTGAGATGTGGAACACAAGTGTCATACAGGACAGTTCTGCACAGATGTCAGCTGTTGATAAAAGCACACTACAAAGCTTTCAGTATTCCCAGTTAAAATAAAGGGTTTTTTTTCTGCAAGAAACCTGGCCCTCTGCTTATTCAAACACTAGAAGCTCTTTCTTTTCTCTTTTATTTTGTTTTCTAATGATTTTGTCATTAAGAAATAACATCACTTCTTGAATTGCAGAAGTTTTTCTTGTCAGAATGCAAAAGAGGGAATTTCCTCTCACCATCAAATGTAAGGCATAAAATGCAGAAGAAACACTGTGTTTCAAGAGAAAAAAAGGAAGAATAGATGGATAAACAGCATCCTTCATCTCTCTATGTGACTAGGGGCAAGAGATCTCAGACTTAAGGCTATTCAGGAGTATTCAGACGAAAGACATATTAATGAAAAATGATGACATTCAAAATAGAACTTGCATAGAAATACATAGATTTCAGTGACTGCATTTTTCTTGGGAAGTTTTCTTTAGTTTTCATTAAAGGTTTTGTTCAAAAATGAGAAAGAGGGAAGAGAACTCTCCAATTACTATTTGCCTTATGGTCAGGAAACTCACTTGAGATAAAAAATCCTGAATTCAAGTCTGTAACGATCCATAATATGCAGACCTCTAAACCTCATTATTAAAATCTGAGTGCCAGAATTACTGTTAGCTATTTTGGCAGTGAATTCACTTTTGAAAGGTCTCATTATAGTGCCACTTATGAAATGTCATCAAGTTATAAATATATTCCAATAAATAGGAAAATATATATTTTCTTGCTTTCCTACTTTGTTTTTCATGACAAGCTATGTTTATTGGGTTTTGCCCCAGTTCTGAATCATGAGATTTTCCCAGCATGTCTGTCGTCTCATATTGCAGCATTTGATCTTCCATTAAACAAACACAAACTATAACCTTTATAGTTGCAAAGATAACCTTCAAACAATAAAGTGAATGTATTTAGTTTTATCAGCAATGTCTCATTTGGTCTGAAGCATGTAATAAATGCAAATTTATTTTCATTTACCACACTGTTGAATATTAATACTAATGCAATCCAATTTTTAGTGTCAAGAACTATTTCTATGCTGATCAAAGCCTTCATGAGAAAAGATGGGAGATCCTGGTGTATGCTCTGTGCCTCCTGTGAGTGTTCTTTGCCTTCACAGCCTTGAGGATGTAAAGATTAAGAGGAAAAAAAGAAAGTTTTAGAGCCAATAGCCCTTCATATCTATCTTAATAGTAATTGAAGATCTGGTCCACTGACATCCATCTAAAGTTATGAAGGTTTGACAAACATCAAAATTTCACAGACATTAAAACTGTATATTCAAGCATATAATTAGTACAGTTCTGTTTCTTACCTTTACTGATGCAATGGAAATCTAGTGCAAATCCTTTCAGACACATTGTAAGCTCAAAAAGGGGCATCTTAAATTAATTATACAAATATCTGAAAAAAATATTTCCTATCTGTCTTCCATGAAATTCTTTGGCAAACCAGGTTAGAGTCATGGTTCTGTTTTCACTACAGAGAAAATACAATAGCAACTACAATATCTACAAAAAAGAATCCATTGAGCCTAAAAGAAGTCAGATTTGACATCCCTCTTGCCCAAATGGACTTAGCTGCCAATAGCATTAAAAAAAAAAAAAAGTGCCATGAGGTAGGTGTTCCTAGTGATGTTAAAATAAAATAAATTAGCTAAAAATAATACAGATATAGCTCCATACTTTTTGGTTTGGGATTTGGGGGTTTTGTGTTGTCTTTTGTTTTCTGGGTTTTTGCATACTACACTAGACTCTAGTTAGAGAAGATATTTTACATATTTTACATCTGAGAATTTCAACACTTTGAAAAGACAACATTCATATTAGACTGATTTGATAAATTTATGCCTGATATGAAATCCTGGCAGTTCATGATTGAAAAAGAAATAATTTTCTAGAGTAGAAAAAAAATCCCAACCAAACAAACTCAACCAGTTTTTCTTAAGAATTTAACAAAATTTTGGTCCTTCCTAACATAATAATAAAATGTACACCTCTTAAAAGTACAAGTGGCTTGAGGGGGTGGGAGTGGTTGTTTGCTGTGGTTTTTTGTTTATGATGAAACCCAAGAGAAGGGAAATATTTCTTCAAATTAAAATTTTTATTTAATCTGAAGCTAAACCAAAATAAATTGCAATTCAGATTTTCCTCTTTTGCTCTGTAATATAAAGAATTCTGGAAATGACCACATTATATTTTTACTGTGTGTGAAAGCTGCCCATTACTATTAGGATGAAGGAAGTACACAGATTTATTTTCATTTAATCTTTTTTTTTTCCATTCCATCCATTCTACTCCACATAGCCACCTCTTCTCCCTGCTCCACACACACACATAATAATCAGTGTGGAGCTGATGATTTAAAGGCCACTATATATATATGTATATATATATTTTTTTTGGCTGTACGATGGACACAACTGAAACTATCCCCTAGTGTAATAATATGAGGTGGTTTGGGGCAGGATGAGGACAGGTGGGAGTGTGATGGTCAGAACTGCATGAGCTCTACAAAACGTTGCAATATCTCTTAAAATAAACCGCAAATTTTCCTGCAGACTGGGCTATATTCCCTTTCACAGAGTAACTCATGTTTCTATTATGATGTTGATGAACTTTCATTCCCTTCATTCTATAAAAACCACCTTTTTCTGTGATATGAAATTACCCTCTGCATTGTGTCATAAATGATGTGATTTACCTGAGACTACACAAGAAACCTGAAGGAGGGAAATTCACAGACCCTCCATTCTGATTATACCAGTAGTCAAGGAATTATCCCATCTTTTTCCTAAGCAGGTGCCAGCCAAATATTTTCAAACAGTTACAAAGATTGATAAATAAGTAAATAAATAAATTAGAAAAATAATAAATATATAAAAACATGAACGATTTCTATTCACTGACTTTGGAATAACTCCATTTGTTTGGATGAAAACTTCAGCTGTTTAAAATCAGAGCTGCTCTACAGATCTGAGTAAAACATAAAGCATTTCTGATTAATGTTCCTAGATAAGGATCTCATTTTTTCATCATTCAAGTATTTGTCCTGTTAGTAAAGTGTCCTTCATGTCTGTGCTTTAATGATATTCTCAATTGAAAAAGTTCTTATGGACCTATTCCTTCAATTCTATGCAACTATGCTGATTTATTTAAAGGTAGAATCTGGCTTAGTGCTTCCTGTGGCAGGAAATCAGGTTTCAGACACTTATCTCCAGAACCACACCAGCTGTCCTTTTCAGCTTAGTATTCTAGGCTAAAGGCTGTAGTTCCTTGCTGAACTGAAAAAAAAAAAAAAAACCAAAAAAGAAAAAAAAGAAAAAAAGACATTTGGGAGAATGAGTCAATAAAAAAAAATTACATTTTCTACAAACTCTATTTTTAATTAATAAAAATAAAAACAAAAAAAAATCAAAATAAAATAGAGAAACTGTCCTCCCATCAGATGTATGCAAGTAAAACTCTAAAGGATTGCTTTACTGGGAAATTATGTCAATATATTGACAATTTGTGGAGGTTTCCAACCAACTATTTTGCTTAGCCAAAAATTACCAAGTCAGCAAAAAAAGCGTGTGTAGGATTTCTTTCTTGCTTAATAAATCTGTGAACAAAGTAAGTCTTATGAGTGAAAATCTATTTCTATTATATTTGATGAAAATTTTGCATATAAGTTCTCATAAATATGCTGAATAACTGTCTTTTAAAAAAAAATATGTATTTTTTTTAAAAAAGTAACTAATAAAAAAGAGGGATAACCAAAATCACACTAATAACTTTCATTACTGCCCACCAGGAGAAATACCATAACTGTTATCCTCTAAGTATTCTCTCCAGAACACTTAGCAAGTAGCTCTAAGAATTTAGCTTAAAAATACTTAAAAAAAAATACTCTCAGGGCACAGAATAATAAAAAAAAAACCAACAAAAACAAAGCACCAAAACCCACCACTACCACTATCCAACCCAGACAAAAACAAACAGAAAAAAATACCAAAACCCAAAAAAACCCCCACCCCAACACCCAACTCCAAAATCAAGCAATAAAACCAAAACAAACCCAAACATTGTCTGTCCGCAAGAAAAAGTGTATCAGGAGCAGGGTGACTAAGGCCTGTTGGTGAGGTCTGGGAGCATACAGCACTTGAACATTTCTTGGTCCTTTCCGGGAATGCTAGGAATGCTCATAGCCTTGATAGTCAGTCAGGTGGTAAAACATTCCCTGGGTGAGTTTAAAGTCCAGTATCACTTTGGTTGGGACGCTGGCTGCTCCTGCTTCCAGGCTGTGGAGAACCAACTGGTATGGGAAAGGCTTTGGGTGATAGAATTTTAGGAGAAAGGTATGAAAAATGGGGTGTGCCTTCAACGAGTGTGGAAAGTCAAGCAGGGAAGTAACTGGGTACATGAGCTCCATTTTATAATTGTCTGAACCCTAACTGAGGTCAATTTTACCTGTTTAATGTGAGAAAGGATGTACTTGCCTTTACACAGACTAGCACATTTTCTTGTTAAGTGTCCCTGCTATAGATAGCCTTTGCTATGCTTCAGTAAAGAGCCTTTGGTTTTTTATTATTTTTATCACTGTGGGTGAAACAGTGAATTAACTCAAATGAGAGTTTAGTTGGTAACTACAGTGGGGCAGGAATTCTTCCCATAATTTTTGTTCACTTGTCCCTAAGCTAAAAAAACTTCCACACCACATCTGCCACTCTGCATTTCCCTTGGACAAAAGTCGAAAATGCAAAATTATTTAATGCAAAATCATTCCAATTAGCAATTCCAGTAATTTGCCAGCAACACAAGATCTCGCAAATTCTCTCTCCCAGTGCCAGAAACAGAACTGTACACACAGAAATCACAGACTGAAGCTTAGTAGGTGGATTTTCACTGAACATTTCTTTAGGTTCTTTTATTGCTTTCCATGACTATGTGAAAATTATTGGCAGGCTGCTTTCTTGCAAAGCAATCTGTAAGCAAGCTACCGTAACAATGATAGATTTAAGGACATTTCTCGTATGATTGCTGATTTGCTTTCATCTAGAATATAATTTAAAAAAGATGTTAGAAATAATCTTTGTTTAATAAATGTTTGCTGTGAATAAAACAGTTTTGATTTAATTTTTCTTTCTTTTTTTCTTGGTCGTACCAATTAGTTTTGTCTTATCATGGTTAATCAGAGCTTTAGTATGGAAGTCATTCTTTTTCATTGCACGGGTAGAGACTGTATAAAATGATGTGGTTCCAGGTTTTGACTGGTATCTCTTGAGCACGACCTAAAGAATAATAATAGTAATAATTAACTGATATAAATATCACATCACAGAAAAGACAACTGGTAAACAAGAAGTTGTATTTGTTAGAAATTTGCAGTTGAAAAATTGAACACACACCACACCCACACCCACACTATTTTTATATTGTAATTTAAGACATTTATGGATGATTTTACCTGACCAAACCAAATTTGCCTCCAATTAGGGCTGGAGCACCCTTCCTATGAAAATAGTCTGAGAAAGTTGGGGTCTTATGATGATAGTCTGAGAGCTGTGGTTGTTCAGCTTGGAGAAGAGAAGGCTGCATGAAGATCTTAGGGCACCTTCCAGTACTTACAGGCATCCTATAAGGAAGATAGAGAATGATTTTTTATGAGTCATGTAGTTATAGGACAAGGGGGAATGGTTTTAAACTGAAACTGGGTAGGTTTAGATGTTTTTTCACTTCACTGTGAAAATGGTGAGGCACAGGTATGGGTTGCCCAGAGAGGTAATGGATGCCTTTGTCCTGTAAATATTTAAGGACAGGTTGGATCAGGCTTTGAACAAACTGGTCCAGCGGAAGGTGTTCCTGACTATGGCAAGGGGATTGGAACTAGGTGATCTTGAAGATCCCTTCCAACCTAAAACCATTCTATGATTCCATGTGAAAAAAGAATGAAAGAACAGTGCAAACATGTATTGTACTTCCAGAATAGAAGACAGAACACCAAGTGAATTCTCAGTCCTGTGTCAGAGGTATCCTGATGCACACTGCAGGACCTGAATGCCCAGCTGTCAGGACCTAGTGCTGTGGCTGTCTTTATAGCCTATGTGTATGTGTGCATTTCCCCCTGCCTAAAGACCTGAAGGTGGTGTAAAGAGTAATGCTCATGTCTGTCCCTACAGAGTATGGGGCTCTGTCTAGCTGCCGGAGAGCAAAAGTACACCTTAATTTGCAATTTCAATGCAGTACAGACACCGTCTAAGCAGGAAATTTAATATCTCTCCAATGAACAAATACTTATTTTGAGATGTCTATAACAATGAAGCTTTTAGTTTGAACTCTGGTTTACATTTTTTTGTTTAACATTTTCTCCTGACAAATAGCTATTCTGTGTGGGAAAAGAAAAAAAGCCCAGCAAATTTACCAACTTGGTTCTGCTTTTCTAAAGCTACTGTTTCTTATGAAGTATATTTGTGCTTGGACATCAAATATAGAGGACTAAACAACTTACTAATGCTCCCTGGGGAGACTTTGAAGGAATATTATTTTGATGGATTCACCCAGTGTTTCTTGACACACCATAAGGGTAACAACATTATATGCTAAAATCAAAAATGTTTCATCTTTTCAAAATTCTGAGAGGTGTTGAATAAAATGAAGGTGGGAGGGGGTTTTAGTCAGTAAAGTAAGTTTGATCCGTTTTACACACCCACCCAGCTACATCAGAAAGCAGATTCTTAGTATCCAGAGCAGAACTGAATGTGAAAAAGCCAGTAAAGCGACACATTTTTGGATCAGATTTGAGGTGTCTGAGTGGTATCCAAACCAGCTTTCCAATGTAGGAGGTTAAACGGCAAGTCAAACTTGCAGGCTTAGTGTTTATGATGGACAGTGGATGAACTCTGGCAATGCAGCTCAGTCTTAATGAGCACAGCCATATATTTGTAGCAGTGTTATCAACACATATAAAATATTGTTTCCATTATGGGTTTATTGCACAAAATATTGCATAATAGGACTGTGTAAATCCCCTTATTTTGCTCCCTAACTTCTGTTGCTGATGTTAGGAAGCTGACCTGTCTCTATATCTTGAGAGAACAAGTGAAGGAAACAAGATCCTCCAGAGGTGGATTTTACTCCATCTCTTAATTTTTCTCAGCAGGAATTAATTCAGTTTTAGGCAAAGGTAAGGAAATCAGCCTCATAACTTAGGCACCCAGATGCATAAACAGCCCAAATACCACCATTTATCTCAACCTTTTCCCATAAAGGCATAATTTCTCATTAATATGGTGCTATTTTCTGTTAATGCTTTTGACTAATCTACCAAAAATCTGTCCTAAAACAAACTGTTCAATAAAAATTTCAATTATTGTATAAAGACAGTAAGTAGTTATATTTTATACAGGACTCAACATAACTATTCTTACTTCCCCATGGAAACTTGGTTGGTATTATCACTATAGAAAGTGATGATAATTAGTCGTGACTATTAAATATGTGCACCAATTAAACAAAATTAAGACCCAAACCCAAACCACTCCTTTGAAATCAACATTCTCCTTTTTTTTTTTTTTTTTCTCCAATAAAACTCCTGCAATTGAGTGACTGCATTGTGTCCCTCAAGTTATAATGAAAGAAGAGATACCAGGAGAAATCAAATGATTTGGTTTTATTATGGCACCTCTGATCAAATGATCAGTAAAGAAGGGACTTCTCAAACTTAATTTAGATACATTCCTTCTCATTCCCCTTGTTCAAATAGCTTCTCTGCCTAGGAAGCAGCAGTGTAACACTGCCACCCACTGCTCTACTTCACACAGGTAAAGCCACCAGGGTAAGTAGCTAAATGTTCATGAACAATCAAGTCTTTCCAGGTACGGCCATGACATTTTTATTAACTTCTGAAATCTCCTCAGGGTAAGCTGGGCAGGTTTTGTTTACTTTGTTTTGAATCAGATGGAGTATGATCTTCACCTGCTGCAGTAAACTGGCTTTGAGCATGACAGTATCTTGGTGTGTGGGGTTTTGCTTGCCCACTTTCAGATGTCACCATCATCTCCACAGTAGTGCTTTGCTGCAGAGGAACTTTTCCACTCAGTTATCTTCAAATAACAGGCAATCTCTCCGACAGGCACCAACCTTATCTAGCATATTTAGACAAGGAGAGCTTCTGCTGTAAAGCTATATAGCATGATACAGAAAGCAACATTTCAGTGAAACTGAAATACTTCTCCAAACTTTTCATTCTATCTTTCTGAATCGCTGCATTTGCATATTTTACATTCACTTGAAGGAAATAAATACTTTTGCATTTCTTTATCAAAATGACTCTGCTTTCACTTTGCTGAAAAGAAATTATTAAAATTCCACGCAGAAGCTCATGGATATTATTTGTTTTTAGTTATTTATTAGTTGGAAGAAAGACTAGAACCACTTTAAACTCCAAACAATATACTTTTATTTATTTTAAATTGTCATGTTTGTGTGTGGTTTTAAATCATGCGTTCACTTCTGTATAAAATTGCTTTCAGATTTGGAGCTTAACAGAATCAAAAGCCTGCTAGAAATCTTGTTGATTATATTTTTTTGTTTAGTTTCGAAAACCCTTCAGTCACCACTGGCATTCAAACTACATGAGACATAGGACATGGGACATGAGGCGCTGCAGTATCAAGATATTAGAAGTTACTGCAAGATTTTCTCATTTGAGCCCATACCACCATGCCAACTTCCAGACATTTTGATATTTATAAATACTAAAGAGGAAAATTACTAGTTTTGCTCTCAAATAGTCAGCAAATTACTAACCACTGCTTTCATTCATGTAAATTTAATTCACAGGCTTGATACCTGGCATTACTTTGCTATAAGAAATTGCATTGTATCTCACATGCATTGAATATAGAACTTAAGGAAAAAAAAATCAATAAAAGAAATTAAATATAGCCAGCCTCACTCAAACAATAAAAATCAATGCTGTGTTATCAGGTACCTAAGAAGCAGGTTTATTTTCAACATTAATCTGGATAGTAGTTTCATGGTAATTGATTTTTTTATACTTAAGCTGTCAAAAACTATAATAAGCAATGATTACTTGTTATTTTCCAAATTCCTAAAAGAATTGATTCTATGGTGATTGTGGGCTGTTTTGTTCTTTCCCTATCTTTCTCTGGAACTTAGTTTTGTCACCAAAGCAATTACTAATGTTTCTTTTAATGATGAAAAAATTGAAAAATAAATGGCCTTAAATGCAACTGATTTACAGCTGTAGTAAATTTCTGTTTGTCAGAAAAAATAAGGCCACCATATTTGCATTGATTTGATTGGCAAACACTCTTGCAACTGTTATCTATGGCTGAACTAAATGTTGCATTAATCATTAAATTTGTGTTTTCATTGAATGGAAAATTAAGTTTTCTTTAAAAAAAGAAAAAGTAGCTAAAAGCTCACCTATTTTGACCAAACTTTCTTTGTCCCACACGGAAACAGAGCATGTCTACTACCTGTGTTGTAGTAAAATATGGGGGTGGGAGAGAGGTAGTTTCATTAATTTTTTCCATGGGAATTCTAAAATTCTGGGGACCTTTAAAAAAAAAATCCTGAAACATGAATTTGTTTATTTTCCTTTTTCAATATATTTAAGGATAAAGAATGGAAGACAGGACCATTCTATAAATAACCTCATTGCATGCAGGCTAGAAATATAAGAGGTAAATATAAATCTGGATGCAAATTAGCAGCATGTTATTTCAGATTGAAGACGTACAACCTGCTTCAGGTAGTAACTTCAGATTTCAGAAGGTCATTGTAGGGAAAAAAAAAGAAAAAAAGAAGAATTTCTCTATAAAGTCTAAGACTCCTTGGCAAATTTTCCTGGTTATTTTATACAAGCCATTAAGCCACATGCTTAGAGGAAGAATATTATCTAGTGAGTAATGAACAAATAAAACAACCTTTACGCTGTTTTGATTTATTCTGACAACCCACATGTAAAGTTTCTTCTAGTTCCCCAAGACAAATCAGAGCACTAACAGTCGTACTTATCCCAGGCAGTTTGTAACGATGCGAGAGGTTTATTAACACAAACTTGCTTTCCATAAATAGCAGAGGCAGCTGGAGCAGCAGCCAGATTTGAGCTGGCAAAATTAACATAACAGAGAAGCATCCACCTCCCCCTTTCAGTGACAGCATCAGCGTTGGTAGCCCTTGCACAGCATCTGATCACATTTATCATGGGAGTGACATTGATGAAGACAACCTACAAGGTGCTATGGCATAATACTGATGTGGAGTTCTGCCCCAGAGAAAAAATGAGCAGATCCATAAATTCGTCTGTAAGCATTGTATTTTGCTTGTTATGATCTTTGGGATGAAGTAGTACAGACTATTTTTTATTATTGAAGAGGTAAAACAGTGAGATACAGAAGATAGACAAGAGGTTTTTGGCTCTATCTCTCTACTCAACTTTGAATGCAATCTTCAGCATGTTTAAATCACCTATCGTCCATTCTTGTTTTAAATGCCTCAAGATTTTTAGTTTTCAAGACCTGTCATGCAGAAATATTCCATATTTCAATACCAAACACTATTAAAATTTTATTCACTCCCACTTTTTCTTCAGACATGAAGCTTAAATCGTTCCTTTTCTTAATTTTCAAAAGTAATTATTCATAATTTTCTTTTGTACTGATTACAGACTTATGCTAATAGCAGCTTTTTCCCTGTTTCAGATAGCACAAAAGAATTTATATGATCATCTCTCTCATTTAGCTTTGGGAGTCAATTTGTATTTTTTTACACATTTTTGATCCCATCTATTTCAAACATTATAACATTATCACCTTCCTTTTCAATGTTGCTAAGGTATAGTATTTATTTGACTATCACTGTATTTTAAGCCTTTCTATTCCCTGATTGTATCTGATTTCTGTTTGGGTTTTTTGTTTGTTTGTATTCCTTTTTTTTTTCTTTTTTTTTTTTTTTGAATGGTCAAAATTATTCATTACTGCCTTTCTAGCAAAAAGATGTCAAAAGACTCAATCAACACTGAAAGCCAAAGATATGATGGAGGTTATAAATCTTTGTAAATAATAAAGCCAAAAAAAATTGCATGCTGCCACTGACATATTAAAACATAATACTATGCTAGTATTTAAATATTCTCTTTATTAAAAGATCATGGAATAGCCATTAAACATAAACTTTTTCATTTTTTTATTTTTCTATTTATTTGGGCCTGTCTGATATGCAGGGAATTATATTTTGATAGCACAAGTTAGAAACCATGGGATTTCTCTTTGAACAGATCACACTTTTTCAGTTGAGATGAGAATGTTCTGCTTCTGACATTATGTCCTCTTGCTGTGCATTCTTCATGTTAGATGTTGTTGCCATTATTGCACTATAAGTCAGATGTTTGCCCTGTAGAAAGAGCAGTAAGAAATTTTTCTGATGATGACTCACTATATGATATAATAGAATGCACTAGCAGTGCAGGAGGTTATTGATTTCAATGGTTTTAAAATAAAAAGGAAGAAAGAAATCAGAAAATGGGGAATCACTCCTTAGATGAAAGGCATAGATTGTCACGGGGAGATGTGGAGACTTTGCCAGAAACCACAGAAAATCTAAAAGGTCTTACAGAATATTCTCCATTTATTAGTCAACATTCATCAGCATCCCGAAACTCAGTGCCTCAAAAGACAGGCCTATGACCTGTATGAGTGAAAAAACAAGCTCAGAATAAAACAGAAACAACAACAACTACTAAAAAAACCACAACAAAAATAAACAAAACACCCCCCCCCCCAAACAAAACGAAAAAACCACTTCAGTGGATTCTTCTGTATTTTTCATATTTTCACACAGTTATTTGTCACCATGGTATCTTAGGACCACAACCTAAGATTGAGTTCCTTTGTGACAGGCCCTTTATACCTGCACCCAGCAATAAGAGGCAGGCCTAACTCTGAATAAAACTCAAAATGAAGATGTGTCACAATGCCACCTTCCAACAGTATTGCACCAACCATGGATAATACACACTGTAATGTTCAGTTCATGCAAAGGAACATGGAAGTTAAAGTGTATCACTGCTCAAGAGCAGTGGAACCTCCATAAAAATCCAGCATCACCTCATTTGGTTTGACCTCACAGCGGTTAAAAAAGTAAAAAAGCTTAGTATAACAGGTAGTACTTTCACAATACAGGGGAATCACTTATCAGATATACTGAGCATTTTCTTTAAATACTTGCAAGTTTGAAAGGTTAAGTGACAAGGTTAAGTGTCTAGTTTTGCACTCTTTTTGTTCCTACTATGCTCTGAGGTTTTCCTTAATGATAGGATTAAATGTGGTTTCCAGCTACAAACAGTTACTCGTCGTTCCCTGTAGGTTAGTCTCTATATTTTGCGCTTATCACAAACAAAGAGGAAATAACTTTCTCAGTCTTTGAGAGTTTCTTAAAATGCACACACTTTAGGGAAATCATATTTTCTTGAAGGAAATGAGGCATGACCAATCTCACAAAACGTGAGAAAATCCCTTGATAGGTGACCTTTGCCATGTGTAAAAGAAGCTGTTCAGTGGCTGAGGTTTCATGGATTTCATGCATGAAAATCAGATTTTCTGGCCACCAGTGCTGTTCAGTAAATAAATAATCCATCATTGTGTCAAACAGTAGAAACACAAAGATACTGGCATTACTGACTGAATGAGGGTTTTCAGTTAGCAACTTATGCAAACCCTATATTTTGTCTTCAAGAGCTGTACATGTCTTTCTTGCACTGTTTAGTTTTCATTACTTGAACTTAGGTTATTCATGTTTAGGATAAGGGTGAAGGAAATCTGTGGTGGGGACTATAACCCAGTTTGACAGTATATAACCAGATGCACATATGTAAAAAAAAATAACAAATAATGTTATCATGCAACACAGTCTGGGAATGCTTTTTGGAGCCTTTCACAGGGGAAGAAATCCTTCTTCATTGTACTGTTTTATAATAATGATAGATACTTTTCTGAGGTATGCCAGAGCACAGAGAACAACATCCTTAATACAAAGTCATTTAGCTAGGTTTCACCTCAGTGTGTGAAGTCAATTTGCATGAAATAGTAAAATATCATTTTCTCATCCCTATTTCATAATTCCTGAACAAACTTCTATTTATAAACTACAATTTTTTCTCCTTTATATGTAGAAGATAATATTCTATGTTGAATGTAGCAAAAGTTGCATTTTTTCTTATTTTTTTCCCCTTTTTCTTTCTTTTCTTTCCTTTTTCTTTCTTTTTAATTTGAATATTGTTCTTCATAACAAAATTGTAAGAAAACAGGTATTCAATAATAACTCATTGTGTAGTTTTCTCTTTCTTTTCCTTACACAGGAAATTATCTGTATTAGCTTTAATTTTGTTTATCTAAAAAATATTTACCCTTTTGATAACTTTGATCTAATATCTAGGATTCTAATTCTAATGTAAATCCATTGAAATGCATTACTAATATAAATCCATGTAATTATATGTAAAAAATAAGCTAAAATAATATTTTTGTGTATTTTTATTGTGCCTTTCTTAGAACAAATTGGTTCTTTTTTCAGAGTTACAAAATTTCTTGTATCTTCTTTAAAATTGGCACTTTTGTAGCAAATTTGTAAAAGATGTAATATGTAAAGATTTATTAGGCTTGTCTGTAGTACACATCAGACTAAAAATTCACTGCTGTCTTCCATCTCTGGATCAAGTTAAATTATTTTGACAGAAGAAATATTGGTTAATTTGTTTTCATAATCTTATATATCAAAATTTTAAAATGTACTAACCATTCAGATATTTATTGTTACATATTTTCTTTTTTATTACTTACTTATACTGAGAGGTTGCATCAGGACAAATATTAGAATCAATTTGTGCATTTGTGCATGCACACACAAAAACACTGAATGTTTTATTTAGATTTGTCCATCTAGGTGAGAAGATCAAGACAAAAGATTGCCTGATACTGTCAGTACATATGTTCGCAGAGAGGACAATAACTCCCTGCCTACATTTTCCCAGTTCTGTCCTCTGGTACGTCTGGTAGACTTTTACAAGTGCAGAACTGAGTGACAGATTTCACAGAGATGACTCAGCATTCCCTAGGCATTTCTTCTGTTTTAAAGGAAACAACTTTGTTTCTTGCTTTTTTCTTCCCTTTGTAACAAAATTCTGAAAAGTATTTCATTATTATTTGATGGCTTGTTGAGGAAGCTGCTTGATTTTTATTGTGACTGGAAGTAGCAGTGGGCATACATTGTATGAATGTAAACAGCGTGACTCTTACAATGGGAATAAAGAATGCAAGCAAGTAAAATGAAACAAACAATGAGAACTGGTTCAGTGGCAGGATCTAGACTTCAAAAGTTGTCACTGCTATAGTGTCATGCTAACAGAATAGAATAAGGTAACACTTGAAAATAACTTTTCTGATACTTTCATCTATTAGTTAGATTTCTAAGACTTTCTCCATTGACATGTAGATTGACTCTCTTTTATTTATCAGGCAGCAGAATGAAACTTTAGCCTGTTTATTACAGAGGATGAAATATATAATCATTTATTACAAAGCAGCCATAGTTCCCCAAACTTCTGGCTGTACACGAATATAGTTATTTAATTACTTGTGAAAAGAAAAAAAAAAAATTCTTGAGTGATTCTATAAGTGTAAACTGGGCGTGGGATTAATTCGACTTAAGCTTACACGACTAAAAGTTTGGTTAATGATAGGTCAGTCATGCTAGACCATCCTTATTAAACTGGTAGAGAAAAACAGGCCTAAAGGCAAAATGGCACCTCTCCTTTTTTAGACAGCTATTTTAGCGTGAGGATAATGCCAAAATTGCTAAATGCTAAAAATGCTAAAATTGCTAAATTTTCCTGGTTATGCAATTTCTGTTGATTGGAAAGAAAACCCAAGCTGACTACTTTAGACTCAGATGCTTAATTTTAGACATATAGATTGCCTGAGATGAATCCTATCAAAACTTTAAAGTTCTGAGTGACTTTAAATGCCCATTCAATGTGTACATGCAACTGAACTGACATTGTAATTTGAACCTTAGTTTTATCTTCCTGATTAAAGATGCCTGCCTTCAGAGTACAGTCATCCTACATTGCTTTAATAACCCATAGAAATGCATACCTCCTCAAAGGAGTAAATAATATCTTTTTTATGTGGACCAACCCTTTCTTTGGAGATATCATTAGCAGCCATGAAAAAGACAGTTAGAAGAATTAAACCTAATTTGGTTTACAATGCACACTGAATTTGAGGGAAATTAATCCATGCTAAATACACAGTACCTGGGCTTCAGCCAAACGTGAGGGTGGAGAGAAACCAGCTGTTTACATCTACTCTAGAGTCCCTTCTTTACCTAGTAGTGTCAGCAAAGTTCCTATCACCATTTCACCTGCAACATTGAGGCATCTACCTTGCCCGCACACTTACTGCTCCTCTCATCAAATACACTGGGCCTACGCCATGCTCTGCAAATTCACTGGAACACCATATGAGTTCACGGTGCCTGAGGCTGCCACTCTTTTGCACAGCTTCCAAAGGCCGGGAAGCTTTTGGATTTGCAAAACCATTGTTGCACATCCTCTGTCTCCTGCCAAGTCTTCACTCAGCAGCAGTGAGGAAGGCCATGGGAGATGGGCCAGAGGAGATGGGTGTTGAGAGCCTGCTGCTGACAGAAGCACAGCTTGCTCTGAGCATCGCTGCTCTGCCTTCCCCTTTCCTTCATCTCCCCCAGATCAGGGAGGGTTATTAGTGTCTCCCCATTCCTAGCAGAAAGATTCAATCCCAGGCTTCCCGCTTACTTCTTCTGCAGGTCTAAAGACAGACAACTGTTGTTGCTGTCAATTGCTCCTGTCTATTTTGGTTTTTTCAAAATAAAAAGGTTTTTAATCTGATCTTAAAAAGTTAATATATTTTTTTATTAAGCCATTTTATTGAGACCCTTTGTCTTTGTGAACAAAATTAGACATCAACTTTTCATTTTCATTCTAACAGAATATGTTTATTTTTGTTGTTAAAAATTCCTTTTTTTTCTCCATCCTATGACTGTGCTGAAAATTATTCATATGGAAAACATGAAATAGAATGACTAAAAGGAAAGGAATTTAATTACTTACTTTTATTACACATATTTCAAACAATTAACTTGAATTTTCCTGTCAAATTTCCTTCTTTCTCTATCTTGCACAAAAAGCCTCTGCACTGTTCTTATAAAAGTACTTACAAACAAAAAAAAAAAACTGTGAATATTAGTTGCTAGTGGATAAAACATTAAAAGAAGAAACTTTCTCCTCTTATAAGCCTTAAGTAACCATCCTTCATAAGGAACAGTTTACAGGATATCTTTCTCCATTTTTGATAGTTTCAACTTTGAATCCAGTGATGACTATAGTATTAATTTTGGGATTCACATTCAAGCTTTTGAAAATTTTAATTTTAAATTTGAAAAGCGTACGCATCCTTATAGCAATAGTAGGATATAGCTCATTCAAATTACACATTTATTTTGGCTATTCTGGTCAAATTATATTTACAGAAAAACTAGTGGCATTTCACTTCTGTGTGGGATGACTTGATAGAAACATATGAGAGCAAGGCTTTTGTTATAAAACTTTCTAAGATGTCTTGCCTTAATCAAATATAAGCAGATACTGCTGCGGGGAGCAGAAGTAAAGCACTGATGAGCTCTTAATATAATTTTCAATTCATATTATGAATTTCAAGATTCAAATTCCGATTATGTTTTATAACATAAATCCAATTTGGTTATCTCTGTAATAGATAAAGAAACCAGTAGAAGTAAACTAACTGAAAAAAAATCATAAAATATGCTGAGTTGAGAGGCATCCACAAGATCATTGAGTCCTGGCCCTGCAGAGCACCACCCCCAAGAATCATACCAGGTACCGTGAGCGTTGTCTAAACAATTCCCGAACTTGGACAGACTTGGTGCTGTGACCATTTCCCTCGGGAGGCTGTTCCAGTGCTCAGCTACCCTCTTAGGTAAAAAACCTTTTCCTGATATCCAACTAAAACCTCCTCTGACTCAGCTTCACGCTGTTTCCTCAGGTGCTGTCATTGGTATTGAGAGTGAAAGGATCAGTGCCTGCCCCTTCACTTCCCCTTGTGAGAATGTTGAAACCCACAATGATGTCTCTCCTCTCACTCCTCTTCTCCAGGCTGAATGGACCAAGCCACCTCAGCCACTCCTCAGAAAGCTTCCCCTCAACTCCCTTCCTTATCTTTGCTGCCCTCCTTTGGATGTTTGATGTCTTTTTTATGTTTTGGCATCCAAAACTGCTCCCAACACTCGAGGTGAGGCTTCCCCAGTGCAGAGCAGAGGAGGATAATTCCCTCCCTTGTCTGGCTGGTGATGCTGTGCCTGATGGCCCCCAGGACACAGCTGGGCCTCCTGGCTGCTTTGCAATGACACCAAGATCTTTGAGGATTTTTGGATGATTCCAACCAGGCCCCATAGATTTATAAATATCCTGCTGGAGCCACATGTCCCACAGAAGCTCAGGGTTGTTTGGAAGTTGATCGTTCTCACAGTCACGGTTCTCCATCCTCAGGGCACTGAGACCCCCTTGGTCTGTCATCTGTGTTGAAGACGGAGGCAAAGAATGCCTTATCCATGTCGCCATGTCAGGTGACCATCCTGTAGTAGGTGGATGCTATTTTTACACTGGGTTTTCCCATTAAAATATTTGAAAAAATTCTTTTTTTTGTCCCCCACATTTCTGGCCAACCTAATCTCCAATTGATCTTTGGATGTATGAATTTTCTCCCTATAGAACCATTATGCTAAGCAATTCTGCAACATAAAATAGTATCTTATTTAAAAATATTTTGTGAGGATCCAATTTTGGACCAATGAAGGGTCATTCAAAGGACACTGTAACACTAATATAAGAAAGAGAGAAGAAAAAAAAAAAATTAAGAGATATTATATTTCATCAGTCCAGCAGTAGAGCTGGAATATTGCCAAGATAAGGTGTTGTATTGTTTTAACATAAATGGTAAAAAAAAACCAATTGTTAATCCATTTTGGAACTAACAGCTAAGCTGGCCAATCAGGTAAAAGGGGTACACCCTCTGGGACACCGCTTAAAAAAACAGGAATCTTGGGAGACCCGCCCTCTTTCCGGGACTCCGCGCCATGAGGTAATATCGCAGCCGGGCCTCTGGGCCCCGGGAGGCCCCGGGAGCCGTGGCCGGGCCGAGGGGCCGAGATCAGGGCCAGCCCTCCGGAGAGCCGGGCTGGGCCAGGGCGGCCGTGCCAAGGCCGGCCCTGAGGGAGCTGAGCCGGGCTGGGCTGGGTCTCTGAGCCTCAGCAGCCCGCGGCGGCCACGGAAGGAGAGCGAAAAGATGCCGCCGAAAGAGATGGCCCCGGCCCTCCTCCCTCGAGCCCCCGGGTCCCCGGAGAGCAGCACCGAGCCCAGGCTGAGTTAAAAACGCACCCCATAAGACCGAGGGGTGGAAAAGGAAAAAAAAGACTCAGGCTCCTTTTTTGAGCTGCTTTTTACATCTCGCGGATCTGCCGCTTTCGGAGTTGCCGCGGCTGCAGCTGAGACCACGTGGCGTGTACAAGCCCGGGCAAGTTCCTGAACATTAACTCTTTCTTAACACCGACTGAGACTGTTTCAAACTCTACCCCTCCTCAAGGAGAGAAGAAAGGCTAAATCGGAGGCATGCAAAGGGATTATATGAAGATATCAAAGTCAGTAAAGAAAGGATGACTTTTTGAGTGGGAAAGATGACAAGTTGCCTTAGTTTGGGGCTTTAAATCTCCTTAATTTATGGTAACAGACTATAATTCTTCCTTTTTGCTGGATTAAAAAGCCGGGGAGGTGTGTTTTCCAGATTCAAGCAAGGATGTCTGATTTTTACTGAGTGGACATTTGAGTTAGAAACTATAATATTTGAAGTTTTTTCTGAAATGGATGTTGAAGTAGAAATTGATGCAGTGATCCTATTGAGATGTCTTGGAACCTCGTCACCAGTAAAGAATAAGAAGTCCTTTATTGTGAAGCTGTGCATCTTTAAAAGGTAAAACCCTGTACTTTAAAAATCCACAAGCCCTTATATAATCATATAAAAAGCTACATTTTGAGAGGCTCACATAATGCAGTGTCGGGCGGGCTGCATTAGTAGAGCTAGAAGTCACAAACAGACTGTGTCTCTTGTGAAAAGTTACCAGAAGAATCAGGAGGGACTTGTCTCTCTCAAAAGACTGAATGAAAGACTATTTTATTAAGTGATGCTGACTTAAGAGTTCTGATGTTTTGTCCCTTTGCATTGTTTTTTTCGTGAAAAAGTAAATTGTTGCTAGGGAGGAAGAGGGGTTGTTTTTGAGAGGGTTTCGTAGTTGGTTTTTTTGTTTGTTTACCTTTACTGTATGTTAATAAATCTAACTGTTTCTATTTTGAATTGAACCTGTTTTGCTTTTCTTTTAATCCTATTCCACTAAAATAAAAATTAGGCAAATGTAATAACCACTACAGGTGTTTTGCAAGCATTTGTACCACAACTGAAATATAATCCAAGTGAATAAACATTTACCTCCCAGGAATGTTATGAGCTGAACAATTAGTTAGACCCACAGATGCAATTCAGAGAGTCTGCACAGCCATACTCCACTAACAAACCCCTCATCTAAAGGAGAACTTCAGCAATTTCTGTAATTTCACTGCACGGGACTTACGAGAAAGGCTTTGATGGAGTCTGTTTGGGGAGGAGGTCTTTGTAAATGACTGGGTAAAAGAGCCTGAGATATCCTAAAGAGTTTTAGAGGCTCTAGATTCATAATTAAGCTCAATCGTGAAGGGGATGCAGCTTCAATACTTCTGGATATATCCCGAGAGCAGGTCTGCTCTTCAATCCTCCTTTTTAGAAATAGGAAGATGTGTCAATCTTGCATTTCCATTCATTTACACTGATAGCATCATTTGTTTATTTTAGCTTCTCTAATTCCTCTGGCCAGACAGCTGAGAAAGCAGATTCTATGTTCCTCCTCCTCCCAAAAGCCAAGGAATTACTTTGAAATCTTAATCAACAGCTGAAACCTTATGGCTCAGGAATAAACAAAGATCTTTCAGTAAATACAGACATATTGTCTTGAAGAGTCCTTGAGTCTGATATCAGAAATAACAAAATAAATCTTGCTTACTCCTGTCAGCCTTCAGCAGTGGAGCACTGAGCTCAGTCTATGCCAATGGGTAGATAAGGAAGTAGCAAATCTGGAGCAGCCCTGTTCTTCTGAGACAAGCAGGTACCTCTACTCTGAGTAAAAAACTGTCTGAATGGGCAGGCCCAAAGCGTGGTGGTGAATGGAGCTAAATCTGTACCACTGAATATTTTCATTTACAGGTGTTGTATGACCCACCCCTGAACGTGAGAGTAACTGAGGTTCTTGTTAATAGATCCATTGGTGTGGACTACAATGAAAGCATACTGAATGACCAATGTTTACCCACACGTACATATATTTGTATATTTGTACATATACAAATGGATCGTTTATTTTAGAATAATCTAGTAGCACTGAAAAGGAGGCATGTAATAATTTTAGTTATTCTCTGTAGAAATATAACAATATTAAGCTATCACTTAAGAAAATATGCGCAGAAAAAAGAGAAAGGGTGAGAGTAGATAGTGGAGAGGAAAAATACTCAGCAACAAGACTAGATTGTTGCAATTTACGCATCCATTGGTCACTGAAGACTTTGGGGGTTGGGAATGGGTTAATATTTAACATTCAGGTTCAGGTGGGAATGCCCAGGTGCCTCCCCCAGGAAGGAAGTTTTACACATCTGTTGTGACACCGACACCGTGGATCACGTGCAGTCTGAGGGAAGGCCCCAGAAATATGTCTGAGGGCACTTCAGACGTCTTTGACAGTTTATGACATCTTCTGAGACAAGAGAGGGGCTTCTCATGTAGCTGAGCCACCATCAGAAAGGACGAATACCTTCAGGCTTGTGTGTGAATGAACTGATACCTTCCCTGGAGGGGAGTTTCACACTTAACCCAATTGTGTAAGGGAGGACATTATCATGACAAAAATTATTAACTCACCTCTTCAGGACCTGTTTCTTATCAGTCTTCTTCCCCATTTGGCTCAAAACACAGCTTGCTGCTAAACAAGTTGGTTTGTCTATGATCATCCTCCCACAGCAGATTCGAACTCCCTCTGCACCTGGGCTGTTCTTATGCAGATCAGACGTTTTGCCACCACACACAAAAAACTCTCCTCCATCTCTTCTGTTGGAGGGTGCAAACCTGGCTTAGCAAAACACCCTGCTTCTTTTGCAAATGGCCAGTTGTTTGAGTCATTAACTCTTAACACCTCTGTCTCTCTCCATGAGCTTAGTTTGATCTGTAATTTTATTTTGTAAACAGTCACAGCCAAAGAATCTTCACTTTCACTGTTTAAATTCTGGAAGCTGCTTTTTTTTTTTTTTTTTTTAGAATGGAGAATTTCAATGTACTTTGACTTATTGTAAAGAAAAGATGAGTCGTTCCAATTTAAGTGTTCAGCCAGCTCAGGATTCACCATAAACACTAAATATTAAAACTGAAATGATAGTAGGACACAGAAGAAAATATTTGAAATTAATAAATATAAAACACGGGTAAGAACAGTTTTATGCATCATTTCACAAATATAGTATCAAAGTGATTTCTGAGATCATAGTAGATGTCCAACTGCCAAAATCTAATTTCTCGTGTCTTCTAATGCATAGGTCTCAGTGCTGACTCAGAAAAATGTCCTATTGGGTTTTCAAGTCAACGTTTTTTTCAGTATAGAAAATCTCTGAATGCCCAGAGACCACACAATATCCTTCTATTCTTGGACTGAGGTAGTTCTGAAGGAAAATGTTTCTATAGTGAGGTGAGAATTTCCTTTGGTAGAGTGCTTACCAGCTATTTTTAAAGTACTGAGGAAGTTGTAGCATTACATCAGGATGTGATGACAGGTGATGATATTCTGTTTGCGCTGTATGCTGCTCTTATGTTTTGGAGAGTGCACATAAGTACATAAAGTTATGCATGTAGTAGGTGCAGAACTGATATTTGTATAAGTAGAGTTTTCAGCTGTTCTCATTGCAAAAGGTGCTTTAAATCTAAATGACAGATGTACCAACACATTCCTCCATGACAGCCATCAAGTCACAAGATGGTCTTTAAAAAGTGGCGTCTCAAATCCAACAACTCCCATAACAGATAAGAAAGCAGTCACTTCTTAATGTAGGAGGGATTTCCATGAAGAGGTTAGGGGTTTTGTTACCTTTTATGTTTTCCAAAGCTTTTGTGAGATTTATTAGTGAACCAAATCAAGAAAACAATTCAACAATCAAAAAAGTTATGAAACACACAGCTCCAGTACTCCTGAGATTAAGGGACAGTGGAGGGATAGGTAGGGAGAAAATGCTTTGAAATTAATCCAATGTCATGACATTGAAAACTCTGACTGAAAAAAGATTTACATTTTATTTTTCATTTTTTAGACTGAAATGATTTACAAAGCTTCAAATGCCCACACATCTACTAAGCCATGCCATTTAAAGAATCTAAATAAGCTTGCACGGTTTTAAGCTCTCTGACTTTGAATATGAGCTTTGAAGTCATGCCAAAAACCAGCTGCAGCAGAGCTGCTTTAGAACTGAATTCCTGACACTGGAATTAGTGTTGGGTGTGTGGCATGCCTGATGATAATCTTGACCACGTTTGCTGTAGACAGCCATCACACATGGTGCCTCTGAGTCAATAATTCTCCTAAGATAAGATTTGGAACTTTTTTAGTTTTTACAGATTGGTGCTTTGGACACTGTCCATTCCGCAAAGCCAGCTTGCCTAATCATATGACATTTTTCCATAGGAGAGGAAGATTTATTGAACAATCTTTTAGTTAATTCCTGTTGAAAATTTATTGTGGGACTGTAAGAAAAAAAATATAAGTGAAAATGCCTCACATATAAGTTATAACCACTAATAATTAGATTCTCAAAATTCTTCAATTTCTAAATATATTAGAGTTTCAGTGTTTTATTTATATAAAAGCTTAATATTTATACCATTAAAACACTTCACTTCATAAAGAAAACAAACTATCATGACACTTCATTTATGTAGAAGCACACAGTCAACATGCCCATAATTGTTTTTATTCTCTACGCTGCAGTGAAGAGCTTATGCTTCTACTACTGAATGCTTTGGGAGTAACATCGTAAATCAGAGGTAAAAAGAAAACCATACACAAGTAGATTGAGCTTTTTTCTGAAACACATTCACATGTGTCACTGTCTTTTCAATGGAAGTCTCCTATCCTGAACTCAGAAAGGTAAACAACAGCATTTCCACTGAATTTAATAGAGCAGAATCAACCTGTTCTTGTTCCTCAGGAAAAGAAAAAAAAACAACAAAACTTCTTTTACTCAAACATTAGTCACTATGAAAGAACAGATAATTTACTTGAAATATGGAACTCTTAAAATGCATTCTTCACCCTGGCTAGATGATTTCATATAACTTTTATGACATGATTAGTCATCCTATCATGATGCAGCACAATGTAACTGAGCACATCAGGCATTTTAGATAAGAGTTGCCCTGCAGATAGAGATGTTGGCAATGGTTTCAAAGCACACTCTGTCTTGAACGTGGGCGTAGATTACACAAAGAAGACAAATATCAAAAAATGGTATATGTATTCTAGGCATTTGGAACCCTATATGTGAATTTTCCTGCACCTCAAATGATATTCCAGCCCTATATTTAGACATTAAATCTGTTACCAAAACTCATTTCTCAAAAAACTTTGGCCATTATATTTCTAAATTTCCATGTTTCTATGAAAATTATTTATTAGACTTTATTTACCACTGATTTATACATTGTGAATTTATTACTGCTTGTATGAAGACTGAAAAATATGGTATATGCAATAAACAGATTTTGTAAAAAAACATTAATCGCATAGAATTCCATATTCTAATCCCAAAAAACCCCACAAAAGCTAAAACATAAATTTCAATTTAAGAGGATTAAGCTAGACATATAAATAAAAAATTGCTTGATACTCAGAAGCAAGGTTGTATTCTTTTCTTTCCACATAACCATAACAACCACTATCTAAATTTGACTCTGATTTTCTGAAGCAAATGCAGAAGACCTGAGTTACTATATTTTAGAATATGTGATGGGTAAAAAAATATGTTGAGAATTATAAGGTTCTCCTGAAATAATAATTGCCACATTTAAAAAAAAATATTTAACCCTTATGAAATTATTTTTTAGAGCTACCCGTTCTAAAATATGTTGGTTTGATTTTGTTTTAATGTTCCAAAATTTGCTGATAGAATATGTTACATGGTTTAATTAAAACATTGAGTTTCTTTACTACTCACACTTTCCTGAATTAACTCTCATAGGGAATGTTAGACATATTAGAACATTAGGCAGAAACCCTAAAACCTGAAAATATGCAAAGTTAAATATTTTTTATGTATGATACTCAACATATTAAATATCACTCCTGTTTTGCTAAATCAGTGCCATTTGCGTCATGGATTACATCAGTAGTTTTGTGTGTGTCTATGCTTTCAAAAGCAAAATAGTGTGAAATCCAGGAAAACAAACAAACAAAAAAGCATGTTTTCAATAATTTCCTGAAAAAAAGCCCAGAACTTATGGAAAAATGCATGTACATTTTCTGTTTATAAAAGATGCTAAAATATAAGTATTAAATTAGTTATCTATACCATTTGTTCTGGGTTTATTCCCTTCCATAGTCTTTATGGTATATTCAGAAAAATATTTATGCATCTTAATTAAGAATTATTCTGTTTTCAACTTAAGGAAGAAAGGAACCAGCATTATATTTATAGAATGGGTTGGATTGGTAGGGAACTTTAGGATCAACTGTTGCTCCAACCAGCCTGCCGTAGGCAGGAACGCCTTCCACTAGATCAGGTTGCTCAAATGCACATCCAGATTGCCCTTAAACTCCTCTAGGAATGGGGCATCCACAACTTCTCTGTGCATCCTATTCCAATGCCTCACCACCCTCACAGTAAAGAGTTTCTTCCAACATCTAACCTAAACCTGCGCACTTTCAGTTTGAAGCCATTCCCTCTCACCCTGTCACTACATACCCTTGTGAATAGTCTCTTTCCATCTTCCTTATAAGGTTCCCTTCAGGTGCTGAAAAGTTGCAGTTTGGTCACCTTGAAGCCTCCTCTTCTTCAGATTGAACAATCCCAATTCTCTCAGCCTTTTTTCACAGAAAGTTGCTCCATCTCTAATAATCTCGGTGTCCCTCCTCTAGACTCACTCCAACATGTTAACTCCCTACCTTGTGCTGGGGACCCAGAGCTGGACACAGCGCTGCAGGTGGAGTCACGCAGAAATAGTGCAGAGGGGCAGAACTCTCTCCCTTGCCCTGCTGGCCACGCTGCTCTGGATGCAGCCCAGGATACAATTGGCTTCCCGGGCTGTGAGTGCACATTGCCGGGTCATATGCAGCCTCTCACCCACCAGCACACCCAAATCCTTCTCAGCAGGGCTGCTCTCCTCTCCATCTGTTCATCCCCCAGCCTGTCCCAATGGCAGGGATTGCCCTGACCCAGGTGCAGCAGATTGCACTTGGTTTTGTTAAACCTCATGAGATTTGCATGGGCCCATACCTTGAGCTTGTTCAGGTCCCTCTGGATGGTATCCTGACTTCAGGGGTGTCAACCACACCATTTGGCTTGGTGTCAGCTGTGTTTAAGAAGAGGAATCTTTTCTATAATTATAAATCTTACCCTTTATATTGTAACAGGCATTCTAAGGATGTTCTTGGTTTAGTTTTAAATTATTTTGTATTCTTCCTTGACATGGCTTTCTACCTGCATGAGCAAATTAATATTTTCAAACATATATTGTTTCATGGAGTCATATTAGTGTTTTAATTGTTACGATGGCCAAAGGATACAGGTTGAACAAATGAAAGGAAAGAGACTGTTTATGTGTTAAAGTATGTTTTGAACTAATATGTCACTCATGGAGCAATGAGAAGTAAATATAATTCAAGAAAAACAGGAATTGTATGTAACTGAGTAGGAAAGTAATCTCTTCTTAAGCAAATAAAGGCTTCCTTTTTATTCTCATTCGGCTTGCAGTTTTTCTTTTGACTATTAGACTGCAGTACAGAGAGAAGTTTTAACCCTAGTGGAAAAAAAAAATATATAAAGAGAACAATTCTCATGGAATTTTGGTAATATAAAAATTGAAAATAAATAGGATTTTCTTTTTTTAGTGCTGATTCTTTGGAAGTGTAACATTAGTCTCAGAATGTTACTTGTGTGCTGAAAATCCTGTCTCTGCTGAAGTCATAACTCCCATTGACTTCACTGAGATCAAGAGATCACAGCTGACCTATTCCAGTGTGAGATGAAAATCAGGCTTCAAGATATTGTCTGAAATTTGACAAACCAAAACTAAACAGCTTCACCCAGGCCTACCTGCGAACAGATGTGTTCATTCTTCTGAGTCTTACATGGAAATGCCAAACGTCAGCTGCTTTGCACACTGCTATTTGGACAGACTAGCATACAGGGTGTCAGAACTTCAGTTTTGGAGTGCAACAAGTGTGTTGAGAAAGCGAACAGCTTCTTTCTTCATAAGGAAAATACAATGAATCCATGTAATCTTCCTACATTCACCCTAGACAAAATGACAGTCAAATTAAAAGTTAGCATAGATAAGAAATGGGCATCCACTAACTCTGCTTGTGTAAAATTATTCCGTAAAACTCAAACTCTTCCTTTGGCCGGGGATTTAACACTATGAAATAGGAAGAGAAATATGATTTGGATTAACTGCAGAAAAAGACCAATGCTTTATTTGTTATCAAATTTCCTTAACATGACAAATTTTCCATCAGAACACAATCATTTTTTCACTGAAATGTGGAACTGAATCTTTTACTAAATATTAGTGTGTATGTTAAATTGTGAGTAAACACATATATATGTGTATGCATATATATATACACCCCGAAAAATGCAAGGAAAGATTGTTGAAAGAGCAAGTATTTGAAGGGAAGCTATTTCTTAAGACTTGGTTGATTTTTTAAAACCTTCGGAGAGATTATTTTTCTTCCATACATTATTTCAACTTCAGTTTGTACAGAGGCATTTGTTTTTCCTTCATTCTAATTCTGTAGAGGCCATTATTTCAGCATTCTAGCTTTAAAGCCTGAAATATTTGCCTTGCTGTGGCCACAATTTTGAATTTCTCAAAAAGCCATCCAAACCTGAGCAAAACCCCAATGCTAGAACTTAGTTTTCTGAGATTATTACTTGGGATATAGAAATTTTCTTTATGTTCATAGGAAGATGATGCCCTGCTTTCTATATATTGCAGCAATAAGAATAAAACTCAATGATTTATCTGAGAAAAGAACTTGAAGCATTTTTGAAAGTGTAATGTAGATGTACAGTATATGTAAATGTAAATAAAACTTCATTATTTTGCATGAGGAGGTAATATTTTTTCAATGATCTACAGTATTCTTTGGAGTGGAAATTTTGTAAAAATGCTAAATATATATTTGGTGAATAGTTAAAGCTGTTATGTCAGAGATAAGATGTGTATCTGTATAAAAGCATGGATCTCAAAGTACATGTTCAACAACAAAATAAACACTCACAAAAAGTCCTCAAAATTACTTTCATGACTTTGAGGACTTGTTTTATTTTTTTAATGGTAACACAGCAATAGAAGCAAAAAGAAGAATAGGCCTATGTTTTCCCCCTTTAAATTTTCAGTTAGATAGGTTGAATCTCTTTCCTCTTAATACTTTCCACAGGTTTTGAAATGGCTGAGAGTAAATCAGACAGCAAGAACTATCCTTTACCTTCCCAGAGGTATTAGTCTTATGAGAAGCTTTATTTGGGACTCAAGAGCTAAGCATACTAGAAATTACTGCCATTCCTGCATTATTAGTAGAAGCCAGAGATGTGCAGACACACAAAAGATTTCTATCAAAGCCTACAAAAAGTAGCTAATCTGCTTTCAAGTTCTGAGCTAAAATCTCTTGAGATGTAGCTCCAGAAAGGATTGTTGTTTTTCAGGTTTTTAAAGTATGTTTAAAACTAGAAAAAAAGAATATATCACAGACTGCAAAATTTGGAGCACTTTTCAGTTGTCTTTTAAAGTGCTTGTTTAATTGATTTTTTGTTGTTGTTGCAAATGGAGATTTCTCTCTCAAAAACAGCTGCTGTGTTTTTTGTAGAGTCTGGTAAGCATCAACGCTCCAAATGAGCCTGAGTCTCAGGAGGAGGAAGGAGGGAATCAGAAAGAGCATTATGCCTCTTTTGTCATTATTCTGTTAGCGGCCTTGAGTTAACGTATGCCTGTTTCTCAGGCAAACAAAAAGTTTGACTCCTCCTTCTTTGAAATGATTTTATACCACTGGCTTAATTTTGCAAAATCAGTCTGCTCAGCTGTGAAAACAGACATGGTTTTTCTGTTGTTTGATATATGCAATGAGTTATCATCGTAAGCCCAGTACTTCGATGATGGGATTTTAAATGTCAGGAAATAAATGAAAATATCAACAATTTGGCAATAGGAAGATTTCTGTTTAACGTGAAGCTGACTTTCTAAGAGTCTTTTTGTGAGTTTCTCTCTGAAACCTAGTCAGTGAAGGTTAATTTTAAATTGAAAAATGACAGTAGATGTGAGTTTGCCTGTGTGAGATGCATTTCCTTGAGGAAGAACCCAAAAATTGTGAGTGTCTTGTTATGAGTACTATGAGAGGGATTCTTGAGGCAAGATTAAATCTGTTTCATGCTATAATTTTTAAGGGTAATAAACACTATGAAATTTCAGAGTATGTTAAATTTTTCAGATATTTACCAATAATTAAGATGATATTTAATAAAATATTGTCCTGTTTATCCTCCCTAATATTCATACATATGTACACTTCTATTCATTCACTCTTAAAATAAACAGTTTTATTTTTAAGGTGTTATTTCAAGAACAAAGAATACCAGGTTCTTCTTTATTGTTATTAAATTGATTTTATCCCAGAGTTTCTGCTGAAATTCAATTCCTCCTCATTTGCAGTACCATCTCCTGATACCCCAACTTAAGACAGCATGTCTGTGAAAAACATTTTTAATATAAAAATATGCATGTAGATAATAATCCAGTTTTCTGTGTGAAATCTGAGAGAAATTAGGATTACCATGAGAGGTTTCTGAGTTTTATGATGTCATTTGTTGTAGCTACAATTTGTAGTGAAAGGAGTAAAGAAAAGGCATTGAGAACATTTATGAATGGGTATGTAAGCAAGATTTTAGAGAAAATAAAGGTGGGTGTAGTTTGGGTGAGCTATAGACATGAAGTGAGGTGAGTGGCAATGCAAGGCCTTGCATTTGGAAAGGAATTCCCCCTTAGAAAGAACTTCTGCTTCTGTTTCCATTACAGTCAATATCAAAATTTATAAGTATCTGTCACCTTCATTGGAAATACTGAAAGGGCTACGAACACATTTCTTTCCACGAGAAATGAAAAAAAATGACACTGCTGACTTCCATTAACCTAGCAAGTTAGTTATTTGCCTCAGTGGTTTTTGTGGATATAGCAATCTGAACCCTCATTTTATATGTATGTGCACACACACGTACATGTATATCTGTGAATAAATGCATTCAAATATACACGTACCAGGTAGGAGTACAAGCCAGAAGTGCTGAAAACGTACGCAACCCAGATGTTCCTATGTTAATTGTTTATTCTGAGTTTGAAGCAAATCTGTTGCAATATTCCCTTCAGCCATCAGCAGTCTCACTCCATTGCAATACAGAGCAGTGAAGGTCAGTGTTGATAGATTCTTAGTGTGTTTTGAAAAAGATTAATGCTTAGCAATGAACTCCGTATGAAAGGTTTCCTTTCAAACAACATCTTAGGATCACTGATTCAGCATAAAAGATGAGCTTGTATCTTAAAGGTCACAGTTAACACTGTATTTGGCTGCCAGATCCCTGGTTTAATATAAGCTGAATTAGATCTCATTTCTTTCCCTGTAACACAAATTTAAGACTAACCACCACTGAAGTAAGAAGCTTTTTCATCTGTTACTTAAGACACTGACAAGCATTAAATTCCAGGAGGGGTCCTTGCATCGACCACTTAGTTGATAAAGAATTGCTTTATTTTTTCAGTCAAATATTTTAATAGTGTGATGTAGCTAGGATTCAAAAAGGACAAAGCATTTGACTCTAGGGTAACGGGGGGCACCTCTATCCATATGGAGGAAAGAAGACTAAACTCTCTCCTGGAGTTAGGCTCTGTATGAATTTAAAGCTGGAGAAGGAGTGGCTCTTCTCAAACAAAGCTTTCGTTCAAGAACTTTCTTCTATTTTACAAAAGACTGAAGTCCAAATCCCTCTGCTGACAAGCTACAGTTGAGTCCCAGTGTGAGTTTCTCGTTGCTTAATTAGATATTTGAAAGTAAGGCATTCAAATCTGTACTAATCTATGTAGTTTCCCTTTGTAGTTAGTGGTAAGAGGATGGGGCTTCTGCTGATTATCCCAGACTGCTATTCTGGGAGGTATCTCTGGATGTGTCTATTTCACTATGGATTATATAGTCAGCCTAGGGTGAGTACTTTACTCTTATAAATGAAGTTTTTATTTGCCAGAGGTAGGACAGATGAATCTCTCTCCAAGTCTCTAATGATAAAATATCCTAGTAGAGTTGGTCTTGGTTAAACCTGTTTCACTTTGATTATTAAAAAAAAAAAAAAAAAAAAAAAAGGCACATCTGGGGACAAACAACAACAAAAAAAGGCACAGGAAATGTTTGCTTAACAATTAAGTCATAGAAAGCTGCAGTGTCAGCTCAATACATACATATATGGGCTCAGCATGCTGAGGGCTGCAGGTGCCCACAAATGAAATTCAGGAAAGGGATGATGGCTTAACTGTTATAACTGGTAGTAAAAGGTACATTTTTCTCTAACAATGTAAAGGTGTGTCCTAGATGTGTGCATGATAACTACATTCTTAATTTTTTGTCCAGCCCTGATGATGTTGGGATTTGAGTCAGACATCACCTGTCACTACATTGTCAAGAACATTCTGTCAATGTTCAGTTCAGCAATTAAAGTGTATCCTTGAGATATTTACTCTGCTAGGAGAATCAGGAGTTACAAATCTTGTGCTGTGTTTTTGCAAATCTAGCAGGGGAGAGGGAGTATGTGATAAAACAGGTGTACACCAAGACCTTCATTTTAGCAAGACTTTTGTACAGAAACTGCAACCATCGGTTTAGCTTAATGAAAACAACTTAAATAATAACTTATTCCTTAGTCTTTCATGTTCAATATGCAGCACTTTCCCAAAGGGTGAAAATGCTCTACCATTTCTTAACACAAACCTAAAGAAGGATTTCTTATAGTCATTAAAGAAATGTTTTGTTGTTCTCCAGCTTTACACTGTAGTCAGGCTCCTGCAGAGAGTGATTCATCTACTTCAGCTCCAGACAGGTGTCTAAGTTGGTTGGACAGATCAACCTCTGGAGAGTCTTATCTCTTTTCACTAAACCACAGAAGCAGTTCAGAGGATGAGCTGAGCTTAAGTGGCTAGGCCTTCCCATGCGTTAGGTGTAGATGAGATGAATCCCACTCAGCCTGTCCAGCATTCTTGCAGTCTCTTTTCAGAGACAGGTCTTCATATTGACTCTATTTTTCCTTGACATTGCTTGGGAGAATGTTTTGGGTGTTAGGAGGAAGATGGGGAATACGATTACAGTAGTTTCTTGGTTCGTGTTTAGGGTTTTTTTTTTTCCCTAGAAAATATAAGTAAAGAACTGTTTCAATAACTTTTTGTCCCTCCATTCACTATGTTTTATTCACAAGAATAACTTTGATTCAGTTGGTAGATAAATGCTCAACTGTATCTTCTACCAGCAGCCCTGGTTAACAGAAGAAGTTCCAGCTAACTGGAAATTAGCAAACGTAGCATCCGTCTCCAAGAGGGGTTGGAATGGTGATCCAGATAACTACAGACCTGTCACCCTATCCTCAGTTCTGGGAAAGTTTATGGCAGAGATCATCCTGAGTGCCATGGCACAGCACACCCAGGATAACCAGGGCATCAACTCCAGACAATGAATTTACGAGAGGCAGGTTCTGTGTGTTCAGCCAGATCCTTCTCCTTCTCCTTCTCCTTCTCCTTCTCCTTCTCCTTCTCCTTCTCCTTCTCCTTCTCCTTCTCCTTCTCCTTCTCCTTCTCCTTCTCCTTCTCCTTCTCCTTCTCCTTCTCCTTCTCCTTCTCCTTCTCCTTCTCCTTCTGACAAAGTGTTACACTCAACAGATGAGAGAAAGGCCATGGATGCTGTGTAACTAGACTCCAGTAAAGCATTTGACACCACATCCCACAGCATCTTTTTAGAAAGACTGGCTGCTCACAGGTTGGATGGGTGGACTCCTTGACAATAAATTGGGTGGGAGCATTGATCTGTTCGACGGGAGACAGGCTCTCCAGTAGGATGTGGACAGACTCAAGCAATGGGTCAAGGATAACTACATGAGGTTCAATAAGGCAAAATGCCAGGTCATGCACTTGGGTCACAACAACCCCAGGCAGCATTACAGGCTGGGGGAGGAGTGACTTGAGAGCTGTTTGGCAGAAAGGGACGTGGGGATGCTCGTTGATAGCCAGCCCAATATGAGCTGGCAGTTTGTCCAGGTAGCCAAGAAGGCCAATAGCATCTTGGCCTGTATAAAGAATAATGTAGACAGTACAGAAGGGATCACCCTGCTGTAGTCAGCATTGATGAGGCTGCACTTTGAGTACTGTGGTCTGTTCTGGGCACTCACCTTAAAAAGGACATTAAAGTGATGGAGAGTGTCCAGAGAAGGGCAGTAAGGCTCATGAAAGGACTAGAAAATGTGTTTTATGTGGAACAGCTGAAGGAGATGGGTTTGTTTAGTCTCAAGGAGGCTCAAGGGGACTTCATCACTCTCAATAACTCCATGAAAGGTGGTCGTGTGGGGGCCAGTCTCTTCTACTGTGCCTGCAGTGACAGGACTAGAGGAAATGGCCTTAAGGTGAGACAGGGGAGACAGGGAAGATTCAGATTAGCTATTCAATTTTTTTTTTTTTTTTTTTTTTTTTTTTTTAAGGATACTCAGGCATTGGAATAAGTTGCCCTGGGAGGTGGTGGAGTCACCATCCTTGGAGGTGTTTTAGAGGCATCTGGATCTGGTGCTGGGTGATGTGTTTTAGTGGTTTAAGGGTTAGAGTGGTAGTACCAGGTGGACAGTTGGATTGGATATTCTTGAGGGTTTCTTCCAACATTGTGATTTTATGATTCTAGTGTTAAATATGGTAAATTTTTCATCTTTTACCATGTATTTCCTCAGCATCAGATGGGCAGCATCTAGACTACAGAAAGCTTGACTGTTTCCAAATTTCTATTAAGTTGAAAAGCATGTCCTGAAACAATCACCTTCTTAGAGAATCCATACAAAATCTAAGAAGCAAATACCATGCTAACAAATTCATAACAAAAATGGGTCCAAACACAGTCTTTGAGTATGTAGGTCCACAATAATGAGATCTAGAAAAAAATTAAATCCTGAATCTATGTTTAAATGGCTTTTCCACTTACTGTTACAGAAAACCTAAATTATACACTTCGTAACCATCTGTACTGTCAGTAACAGCAGCTGCTCCCAATTTACCATATAGTGCCATTGTACATATTATTTGCCTTGGAAATTGCTTTCAGTTTCTAGAACAACATCATGATGGTTAGATTTTTTTTTTTTTTTAAATACATACCAACTATTATAACTAGTTAGTAAAAATTATTCTACACTAACAGGGTTTTTGTAGTAGTTATTTCCTTTTTGCCATCTTCTATAAATGTTTATTTGATATGTTAAGTACATGAGAGTGGTGTTTGAGTATGTATATGTGTGCAAATTTACATGCTGGCATAGGCTGACACAGTTGCTTTCCAGACATTTGTGGAAACCAGTCGGTAATCACTGCTGTTTTTCTGACTTCACATCATTTAGGTATCTTATCCTTTTATGATAATTTCCTAACTATGGAAAAGGCAGTGCATAAAGAAATAAAAATACTAAAGAGAGCAGATGCAAAACCTGTTTCGAGTACTTCAGGAAAAGCTGTGGAAGAAGGAAGAGGTTGTTACATTGCAAAAAAAAAAGTTTCAGTAATTTAAATTGTAAACTTCCTCCAAGTCAAAAAACACAGATTTTTTAGGTTTCTTTTAGGTATCAGTCATGTTCCCTTCTAGTACTTCATGGGGACTTCGTACCCCAGGCAGTATGTAGAAGTATCTTCTATCCTGATTCCTGGCTGTCACAAGCAAGGAAATCAAGCCTTATTTCTTTATTTAGGAAAAGGTTTCAGACGGTTTTTACTGGAATGTTACGTTACTCATAGCTAGTGATGGAAAATAGAAGATAATCTTGACTTGGAAATTTAATTAATTGACTCCATTCTTGGTCAAGGACTATAGCATTACACTCTTGTTTTCTGACATAAAATTAATTGATGAACTGGATAAGTATTCAGTTGTTTTCCCGCAACATATCAAGAATGTTCAACAGAAACATATTCTGTATACTGCCAGCCTTATACCTTTGTGGCTCTGTGGATTGTAGCTGCTCCAGGCTATTAAATATCAACTTTCACATTCTTTCATTTTGCAGTCAGCAAGAAATGTTTTGCAAAAAGATGTTGTAATAGATGAGAGAGCCTCAAAAGGTCTCTTTCACTAAATTTTTAGAAAGTTCGTGGTTTAAATCATTGGAATGTCTTCTTTAGTTTAATAATGTCTTCTTTTCCATTGTATTTTCATTAGGTAATTCTGTAAATCTGATAATCTATTTTCTTACACAGTGTTCTCCTTCTGCCTCATTTTTTTTGTCTTTTGTTCCTGCTCTTTTTTCCTTTATTTTCCATATTTAGTTTCAGGTTGTTTTTTTGGTTTTGGTGGTTTTTTTACCTTTTTCTTACATTTCAAGATGACATTTTACATTCTAATACTGGGCGGATTTGTAGCTTGATTATAGTTACAAAGGATTATTTGGAAGTTATTTATTATCTAACTAATACAACCACACATAAATTATTTCCCAGAATTTTATAGAAAATAAGTATTTTTTGAGTCAATACTTGAACTCACCATTCTCAAAAGTCTTGTTTGTTTATTTATTTATTTCCTTTCCAATTCATCAGAGATTATTGAGTGAAAAAACAAAGATCCACTGGCTTTCAATTCTGTTGTGAAGTTGGTTTGGCTGATTTGGAAGTGTTCTTTTTCATCTCCAAGGTTTCCAAGAAGACACGTTTCATAAAGGATAAAGGTATTACAGAAATAATTAACCAAAGGAGAAATAAGTGTTAATTATTGCTCTTAAATCAAAATAGAATATTAACAAGAGCAATTTGGGGAAAAATGAAGCACAAAAATCATGAACAAACAAAATATTAATCTTGTCTTGAAGGTAGCTGGCATTCGGACTTCCTTTTGCCATTCTCAGAATTTGGTAGTTTAATAAGTTTGTAGGAGAAACCAAATTGTTTCTGTCCCTCCTGTATATCCCCTCTGTTTCATGTATTATCCCCAAAAGGAAGGAAGGAAGGAAGGNATCTGTGAGTTACAAAAATGGGAAAGAAAGAAAGAGAGAAGGAAAGAAGGAAGGATGGAAGGAAGCATGGAAGGAAGGAAGGAAGGAAGGAAGGAAGGAAGGCCTAAAATAACTATTTAGTTGTAATTTTTATAAATAATTTATATGGTGAAAAATAGGATTTCTTTATTTTGGTAAGATGAATGTACATTATAAAAGTGAAAAAACATGAGACATAAAGTGTCTTTTCTAGTGGTGTTAAAAATCTAAAGAAAAACTGAAATACCAGAAATATTGACATTCAAGTATTGCCAGAGGAAAATAAAATAAAATAGGGTCAAATGAAATTTGAGGTTCCTTTTTATGATTATGAATAAAAGAATGATATGCCTCACAATGAAGATATGTCTGAAAGTGTCTGGGACTAGGCTGAGAGCCACAGTAGTTCTTGCTACACCGTGACCTTCAAAGAGCCCTTCATGCTCCCTATCAGCAAAACAGAGACAATGATATTTAGAGAAGAAATCTGCAGCTACAGCACTTCAGCTGCCGATCTCATCCTAAGAAGGATTCCCAGGCTGCAGGTGATTATAACTGTGGGAACCCATTTCTAAGAAAGACACCACTATGATGAGACATTAAGCTCATCTCCTGCCTTTACAGTTCTGGTGCATGTCCCTTTTTGTGAGAGGTGTTAACAGCTGAGTCCTAGCCATGCTCTGTCTCTGTTTAATGCTCTCCCAAATCCACTTGCAGCTGGATAAAGAACTTATTTCCTATGACCCCTGCGGGGGGGGCAGAGTGTGATACTGAGCTGTCATCGTGCTCCTTTCACGGGAGTGTGGCTTCCGGATGGGGTCTTGGCAGTTCCCCTGCGTGCGTGTGCACATGTAGGCATGCACATCTGCAACTTGATTCCTCAATCCTTTACAGCTTATGCAGTCACTTGCTCTTCTATAAAGCAAAAGCAGAGAGGGAAAAAAATTGCTGTGGCAATATGTTTTCTATAAATGGAAACAACCATGCACAGGGCACAGGCAAAGGCAAAGGCAGGGCAGATACTAGGAAGTGTTTCAGGGAGCCAGCCACTGTATGTGCATAGCATTCTTCACCTAAACATTGTCATTTTTCTTTTGTAACACATTTTTTGAGCCTATCCATTGATACAAGCCTACTGACTGCAAAACACAGCTGCCATTTTGTGTTCTGGAGTGATAAAGAAGACATAACTGCAAGATACTTCACTGTTCTTTGTAGGTTTTATTAAAGCTAATCTAGAGCAAAAATTAGAGGCTCCAAGATCTTTCACATCACACTTTGAAGTACTGTCTCCTACAAACGCTGCAAAGACTCAAGGAAGGAGTAAAACAAATGAGACACAGATATAGTTCTGAAAAATAATTATTAGGAAAATTCCAGTATTCTTTACAATGGAGCTAATTAACAAGGGATGAAAAAAATGATAAGATGAAAAAAAACTATGTCAGAGACTCAGTGTAAGTACATTGCTTAGCTAAGCAAAACTGCTTTTCAATGGAACAGTAAACATTAGCACACCTTCAAAGAACAGTAATAAAATTTTTTGAAGCACAGGATTGTTCTCAGTAATTAGAAGCACAGATGTCATTTGCTTCAGTCTTCTAATACTCTTTTCAAAGAGTAATTTTTACAGGTAGCTGAAAGCATTAAGAATTCTGATAGAACACAAGACAATTGCTGCCACACAGGTTCACTGTGGATATTCAGTGGCTTCATTGAACTGGTCTTGAACTGGGAATGTCTAGTAGAGAATGAGTAAAGTGTTCAGAACTAAATATATCTACCTTTCATTTAAATTCTGTGTAATTTCCCCCCCCCCGCCCCTCCCAAGAAAAGTACTTCAGCCTTTCCACTCTGCATCTCAATATTTGTTCTGGAATAGGCATCAATATTTATCATCTTTTTCAGTTTCCATTTAACTGCTAGTGACATTTTTAAAACTAATTCTCTGCTGCCTAGACTGTAAGGCCCTGCATACACAAGGTGCTGAAGCTGAATCCTGCCAGGAGCTAATTAGTTACTTGAAACTCTTGTTCAAGTTAAAATTTCTGAGAGTTTCAGACTGTGCCAGGAGGAAAGATTTCTTATTACAAGTACATAATCCTTTCGTTTCAGAGCATGCTGAGAAGAAAAGCCGCTACCTACCAAACAACAAACAATCTGGCAGATTACATAGCAGTACAGACCTGGACATACACATTATGGCAGCGGTCACCAGACAATGAAGTGTATTTGTCTCTTTCTCCCAATAAGTAAAAATTATTTGTATATAGTGTAGTAGCTCCAAAGGAAATTAGAAAGACAGATTTGTACCAGAGTAGCAATCAGATCGTGATGAAGACAGAAAAATATAAAATATTCAGGATCAAAAAATTCACCCTTTAGCTGACTCAGGACAGTCTTGTCATAGAGACACTTGAAGTTCTCTGCATCCACATAAGGGATTTAAGTTTCCTACTGCACTAGTGAGTTAGCTGCTAAGCTACTAACTATTCCCTCTCTCTCTCTTCAGGTTTTTATTTTGTACTTTTGTCTTTTCTCAAAGGAAAGGGAGTAAAAAAAAGTCTCCGCATAACAGGGAATTTTGAACAGGAGCTTGATTCCAGATTATGATTCATAGTTCAAAAACCCAAAAGAAAGAAGCTACCTATAATTTGGGAGATGCTTACTCATCTCTGCCTCCTTTTACCAGGTAATTCCCAGCCTTTGCTCTGCACATCAGTGATACTTAGCTCAAATAGTGCCTTATTTAGTTTCTAAAAATTCTTTCCTCAGATATATAAAACTTGTCAACTAATCTAGAGTTAACTGAAGGTTAGGCATGAATTATTGAATTATCTAAATATGGTTGATGACCTGCCTCATAAATCACAAGCTCTAAAACCCTCCACAAAGACTCTCACCTAAGCCCAGGAAAATAAAGAAGGACAACCTAGGGATTTGCCTAAGAAGAATTCACCATGCCATAAACATCTCTCGATGTTTTATTTCTCTAGTGCTCAGGGAAATTCATCTTTGCTCCAAATTCTGCAGCTGTGCTAATGAACTTGGGCACATCAACTGTTTGCCTGGCCCTGTTTCTAACAGCACTGTAGTTGGAAGTATTTACAGTCTAAGGGAATCTTCAGTAAATGCTCTAGAAAACAACTCTTTATCCCTTACAAATATATAATGGCAGGGCATGATAACCCTCTTCTTTTCTTCTGTTCAGAAAAGAGGCATTCACACTAGAAGGATATGTGGTACAGTTTAACAGGTAAGTACATCACCCTGTTTAAATACTTTATATTTCCTTTATTGCAAAAGGCTCAAAGGATCTATATCCAGCCCCTACAATAACAACACTGTAGTTTAGAGGCTTCCTACAAGGCAGGTAGAGTCCTGATTTCATTGCACTGCATTACTCCACTGTTCAATGAGAAAAAAATTGAACCAATTTTTATTTTGAAACTCCAACCTATTTAGTACATGCCAGGCCAAGATAAATATTTTCAAATATGTTCTGCATAAGTTTTGAGGTAAGAAAAGGCATTTTATGACAGGAAAAAAAAAATCAGCTAGCTTTTCAAAGCATAAATCAAATATGTAACAAAACCAGAAAGAAATAAAAGAAATTCTAAATTTTTAGAACACAAGTTATATTAAAATATGTATAGTGTGAAAGAACATTTGTACTTTTTTTTTCATTGCAATATGCAAGAGAGATTTACTAGGAGAGGAAAGGAAATGTACTACATGATTCTGAAATTAACTTTTCCCCTAAATGACTGGGTCTCATAGAAATGTACTAGCTGCTGAGGCTGGCAGACTTTTAAAACTCCATGCCTACAGTTCAGAAATATTATTTTTTGAGGGAATAATTGAGAAAATGACAGTTTGTCTACAAATATGTCACTATGTGTTTACTTCACTGTGTGTCAATTGGATTAGTTCCTTATTCGGGAAGAAGAAGCTGAATCAGCCATTGCAGATTGCCTGCTGCCTCGTCTGCCTCTGCAGCCTGGAAAGGACCCCTCCTGCTACCAAGGAAAGCAGGGAGTAAAAATCCAAATACCATGCCCTTGACTTGGTTATGGAGAAAAACAGGTTAGTAATAAATTAAATGGGCTTCTATGGAGACAGCTGTTGGCTGTATGCCTCAATTTACCCATTTGCTGCACAATAGTTTGTGTAGGTGTCAGAGGAATCTCAATAATTCACCAATTACTGGAAAACTCTTTGAGTTAAATGTTTGGCTGAATGATGGCAGGATTTTTTTTTTTTTTAATTCTCCTTTTCCCTTTGCAAACAGCTGATGCCTGCATTAAGCTAAGATCAAATGAAAAATGTATTCAGCATTTCAGAGATACCCAGAAGCAAAATAGCAATATCAGGAGCTAAGCTTTCTTACACTTCCTTTGTATATGTCAACTTATATTATCCTGGGTGATGTATCATCCTACCCAGTGTACTTAATATTATAATGAAAGTGGATTGTTAGTACGGAAAGTCGTGAGACTATTTCTTTCATATGCAAAATAGATCACATGCAACCACACCTCAGATGTGAACTTTTGAACGTGGAAGCTACAAAAATTGCTTTTTACACAGTTCTGAGAGTTTTGATATGGCCTACTACTTTTTTTTTTTT
>WBMY01016800.1:287412-315283 GCA_013397315.1 Donacobius atricapilla
GGAGGGGAGGGGAGGGGAGGGGAGGGGAGCAGTATTCCAGAAGGATCCACAAATCGTGTCTCCAGATCATTCAGAAGACTCACCCTGCATAGACATCACCACTTAGCAAGCAGCTGAAGGATTCCATTTTCAGTTTAGGCCCTTAACTTACTACCACTTACCCAGTAATTGAACAGAGCCTGTAATGTCAGACCTCAGTATTAATGAACCTGTATTTTTTCAGCTATGGCAAGATTTGGCTCTTCTGACTATAAAGCTCCCCTTCTAAAAGAAAGAGGAGATAAACAGCCTAAAAGAAATACAGAACACCACGTTTAAGGCTGAATTGAAATAAATGTCCTACTAAACTCAGCAAAGTGTCTTGTATTGGTTATGAGTTTAGCAGTTTACAAATGTGTACTTCAAAAAGAGGGTCCTCTCTGAATGCCTTAATATTTCCAGCATATCCCATAATAAGCCTAATGGTTTACCACATAATTGCATCATTAGTAAAATGGTATTCTTGTTCAGTTACAACTTTCTATTGGCTTAGAGAAAGGATTTCAAATTTGCATTTAAATGAAATTGAGCAAAGAGTGATAAAGGCTTCAATTAAAAGGCCACCTGTTTTTGTTAATTCATTTTTAATAGGAACAGTAAATATTTTCAGTTGATGCACTTTCTGCTGCAAGATTAGTACATTCTTCTCCTCTTTATCTCCAGTGTCAGACACCCCTCATTAGAGGAGACTGTCATTTTTTCTGACTAAAGGTACCTGTCTCAAGCTTTATGAATCTGTTGGTACAAGACAAATAATAAAGTAAACCAAAGAGCTATTTAGAAAATGCAAACAAAAATACCCCAACGAATGATCAAATTAAATTCTATAAATAAATTATTTTAAAAATTCAATTAGTTTGAAGGCTGGGGGGAAGCTGGTCCCTCAAACAAAACGCTCAAATTCTTTCTTCATTTACACTCTTCTTGGAGGTTACTGTTCTCACTTGGGCACACTGGTATGAAACAAAAGTAATCTTCCATGTCAAAATTATGTAATGCAATTAAAACTTAAGGATTACAAATATGTAAACCACAAATCATGACAAGAAGCTTTTGTGGAGTATAAACCCAACTGGTGTTCACAGAATATGAGCTTCAACTGGCATCTGGAAACAATAAATCTTTCCATAAAATGTCTCCCTTTGATGCTAAATTTTTCACTTTTTGGTCTTGTCTTATAGGTTTACAGGTCTAGTTTTCTTCAGATGCCATTAGAAACACAGGAGCTCATTTTGCTTTTCTAATATTTTTGAAATAATTTGTTGTCATAATTGCTTCTGTTTTTCATTTACAGTAACCGTAACTACTAATTTGCTAACAATCACTACACATCTGTTATAACCAAAGCTTAAAAATCCAAAATATCCACAAGAACAACTTGCAGTCGACTCCCTTCTCTTTGTGGATGCAGCATAAGCATTCAAATAAAGAATTTCAGCATTTCATTAGTTTGTGCTTGTTTCCTGTTAGCAGGACATCAGAGTAGTAAATAAATGGATTAAGTTTCTTGTAGCACAAGCTGGGAGAGATCTTCACAGTTGCTTTTCACTCTCAGATGCCTATTTAAGGGAAACACAGGGGTCCAATCCCACTTTTAAAAACTTTATCTTTGATTTAAATTATGACTCTTTTTTAATGCTATGTGGTTTTCCACAATGAATTTAACAAGGGATTATGTTTTCCATTTCTGGTTGAACAAAGAAAGAAATTAACAGAAATGTAAATAGAAGACATTCATGCGAAACGGCAGATTAGGGGATTTGCCCCCTATTTGTTAGATTTGTTACAAGTTAAACATTTACAAAAGAAAATACATACTGCGCAACTCTCTCTCCTTGCCTCCCCCCCATCTTGTTTCCCTTTCCCTGTGTGTATTCCTGACTGACATACTCATATAATTTGTTTGGTTTTTTGTATGTGCTGGATGATGGAATATATCAGGAGTTTTAAATAATTGATTTTCATTTGACTCAGGTTCTACTTCTTAACAGTAATTGCTGCAGTTGTTTTATTTTAATGATTGCAGAGCTGAACTAAAAATATCTCTTGAAGTCAAGTTCAGCATGACTACATGTTGCAAATGGTTTGGACCTAATGTTCTGCCATTAAATATTTAGTACTTTTCTTTAAAGTTAGGTTTATTGGGTTAGTATGGGAAGGATTTAATAGTTGGAGGGGGCTATAGGGGAGGCTTTGGGGAGAAGATCCTAGAACCTTTCTCCATGTCCAACAAACCAAATGCTCCAGCCAGAAAAAAGAACACCTGCACAACTTCAGAATAAAACAGGGATTGAGACTGCGAGAGAAACACTTCAGACACCAGGATCCATGCAGAAGGAGGGGGAGGAGGTGNTCCCTTTGCAAACAGCTGATGCCTGCATTAAGCTAAGATCAAATGAAAAATGTATTCAGCATTTCAGAGATACCCAGAAGCAAAATAGCAATATCAGGAGCTAAGCTTTCTTACACTTCCTTTGTATATGTCAACTTATATTATCCTGGGTGATGTATCATCCTACCCAGTGTACTTAATATTATAATGAAAGTGGATTGTTAGTACGGAAAGTCGTGAGACTATTTCTTTCATATGCAAAATAGATCACATGCAACCACACCTCAGATGTGAACTTTTGAACGTGGAAGCTACAAAAATTGCTTTTTACACAGTTCTGAGAGTTTTGATATGGCCTACTACTTTTTTTTTTTTTCCAACAGATTAAAAATATTCCTGCTCATGCTGTTCATGGTCAGAAATTACCACACTAACCTGTGATAGTGGAATTATGGAAAGTATATATGACCCCTTCCTAAAATGTTTGTTCTGGTTTCTTTTAGTCTGAAGATGCAGCACAGAAGTGGAAAACTCAATAAAAATATTTCCTAATACCCTAAGAGGGATAAATATTGCTGTGAAAAACAATTGTATCTCTCTTACTGTTTCTTTGTCTTTAACTGTCTCTAAGGTAAAAATCTTTTTTTTTTCCTCTAGCTGTGACTTCTTCTTTGCCCCTTTTATATTGATATCTCCATGACATTGTGAAGTTTCTTTTTCCTTATTTTGCTGCTATTTTGTCTGTTGCTTTGTTTGGTTTGTATTTATTTAGTTTATATATATTTAATAAAACTAGAATTGGAAAAAAAAACCCCACAAAAAAANTCTTGCAGCCCATTCATGTCCAGAGTGGAGCAGAGATCCACCTGCGCCCCTGCCGTGGGGCACCCTGTGCCAGAGCAGCTGGGTGCCTGAAGGAGACTGGGACACTGTAAGATGCCCACCCTGGAGCAAGCTCCTGGCAGGACTCGTGACCCCACAGAGGACTCACGCTGGAGTGGCTCATGACAAACTGCAACCCCTGGGAAGGACTCATGCTGGAAAATTTCATGGAGAACTGTCTCCTGTGGNCAATAAAGGGGCACAATTAAGCACCGAGCAGATCAAGAAGATTCTAGGCAGTGCTGCTGGCTCCAGGAGGCTAATTCTTCTTTCTTAAAAGCCAGTTAGTGTTACTAGAGATGTCTGTTACAACAGAGTCATATTTTGCTTTTTTATTAAGATTTCAGTTCTGGGGTTTTGTTTTGTTTGGGTTTTTCTAAGTGGTTTTGTTTTTTTATCTATTGCCANCTGACTCCACAGTGGAACAAGGGAGGAGAGGGAGGATTCTGCCCCCCTGAGGAGGGAGTGGCACAGACAACTTGCGATGAACTGACCAAAACCATTACACCTCCCCCTGTGACATTGTAGGGAAGAAGATAGAGAATTCAAGGGCAAAGCTGAGCCCAGGATAAAAGGAGGGATGAGGGCAAGGTGTTTTTAAGATTTGTGCTTATTTCGCATTAATCTATTCTGATTCGCTTGCTAATAAACTAAATTAACTTTCCCCAAGTCGAGTCTGTTTTGCTGTGACGGTAATTGGTGAGTGATCTCTCCCTCTTCTCATCTTGACCCACAAGCCTTTCATTGTTTTCTGTGCCCTGTCCAGCTGTGGAGGGGAGAAATAAAGTGGTTTTGGTCAGCACCTGGTGTCCAGCCGGGGACCAGCCACCACAGAAAGCTAAAGAAACTGGAAAAAAGCATATAAATGACTGCTTTCAGTTCAGCTCTAAGGGTCAAAAGACTATAAATAATTACTATGCCTATAGAGAAGACTGTTTTATGCTCTCCAACCCAGTTCAGAGGACTCAGTGCTCTTTCTCTCATTCCCCTGGTAAGGCAGTATATGAGATAATTATTGCTGTAGCTGTTACGGTTTAAACCAAATGGGGAAAAGAGATGGCATGAAAGGCAAGGTGAAGTAGTGGGAAATAGCAGCTTTTTACTCAATGGCCATCTGCAGCCCTACAATATTGACCCGATCACTGGAAAGGTCACAACATGCTCTGTGACTAAAATGTCAAGTACAGAAGAATACGTACTCATCTAACTCCTGTAGAATTAAATATCTAGGTGTATGCTCCAATTTTAGAAGTTCACATTACCTTTATTTAAAGGTATTAAAGGCTGGAGCTAAGTTCATTTTTTTCAGTAAAGAACTGGATTCAATAAACAGCTAGGTTTTCTGTAGCATTTACCACCTACTTAAAGGGAAAAAAATCTGTCCTACAAAAGCATAATTAGGGATACCACCAAGTGGAAAACTTGTAAACCTAAACACAATAAAGTCACATTAAAGAAACAACAATTCTATTTTCATTTGCATAATATATATTAATTTATTTTTTAAATTGCTTGTATAAATAGGTTTGGCATTTTTAACTTTCAACAGAAATACACAAGTTTGAGAGACAAGCATTTTTTCCCCACAAAGAATGCTTTATAAACCTCTTCCCAGACACAACTCTGCTATCTCAAATTCTAAATAACTAATTTTTACCAATAGAAAAAGACAAGCATTTCTCAGATTAATCCTCTTTTTTTGAAGAGAGAAAAAATTTATGACTATCACATTAAATATTTAGATATTTGGATAATTGCATATTATTCAGTGAGGATAGTGAACTGTTTCTCAGGAAAAATAACTGATGATGAACAGCATTCATATACTTCTAATTGGGATACCTATTGGCCAAATAGGTATTTAAATATCTCATTTTGCTGATTTCTGAAAATAAATCTGAAGGACAACCTATAACTAATCATTTAAAACCCTGGAAACTTCTCTTTCAAAGAAGACTAAAGTAAGTTCAGAGCCCTGTTCTTTGATTTTGGGTAAGGGCTTTTTTTGTGGTCGGTTGGTTGGTTTGTTCATTCATTTATTGCAGTTTTTTTATTTGTCTGCTTTTTTGGTTGACAACTGAGGAGTCTTGCCAGCAGATTTGAGGCTGGGCTGAGAACACTTTTGGGACTGATGTCCCCTAATGTTGCAACAGTGAATTTGTAAGCCTCGCCTCAATAACACAGTGGGATAGGAATTTATCCTAGTTGGTTTGCAAGGAGCAGTGACATGACAGATAAATCTACCATTCTGTGGCTTTGCCAACTGTTGCTTACCCCATTCCATGGAAAGGATAAATGCAAATGTAGTAAGCAAGCCACTGTCATTGGGTTGAGTTGTACTATTCCTTTCAGCTTCTCTGCCCTTCTCTAAATCAGCAAAGAATCCAGAAACCACACATCACATTTAAACCCCCATTTGAGCACCTGTCCATCTCAGGAGCAATGCTAACTAGAACTGGAACTCTAACCTTACCTTTTTCTACTTCTGATAACTTTTTGATTTATCCTTGTCATGCAGGAGGTTTGAAACATCTGAAGGTTAGTTTAACCTACTCTTAAAAGTAGTGGAGGGCAGGGGGTAGGACAGGAATTTTAATATTTTGTCAAATAAAGGTTAATAATATTTTCTTCTGTTAACTGTTTTTCCCTGGAAACCTTATTTTGCCCTGCCATGCTGTTCCCATTTTAGCTCAGTTCATTGCATACGTACCATTGAAACTCTTCAAATGGATCCGAAACATGGGTGACCCCACACCCTTCTTTGTTCATGTAGTGGGAACAACACACACCAGAAGAGTTATAGTTCAGCCTGGTATTTAATTAATCAGAAAACTTTGCAAAGAAATGTCTTGCTCAGCTTTAATTAGGATTAACTAGTCAGAGGTCATAGTCTGTTCTGGTTAATACCACTTCTACCAGCTGAAATATAAATGAATTACATGATTAAGCCTAGTTTCTGGATATGTCGAAAACATGTTGTACCTGTAGATGGTATTATAGTTTAAAAAAAATTATGACAGAAAGGCTTCACACACTGTTGTGTTTTTATTTTTTTTAAATAGAGCTTTGCTCCACTTTTTCTAACTATAGTTTATTATATCCCTGATTCACATTTTATCTGCAGGATACCACATACACCCAGTTTGGGATTCAAAGAATCTCATTATCACTTACAAATTGTGCTGCTTTCTCAAAAAAAAAAAAAAAAAAAAAAAAAAAAAAAAAAAAAAAAGGGGGGGGAAAAAAAAAGGAAAAAAAAAAGGAAAAATCCAAAGCCTAACATTTTTCCTTCAATAATATGGGAAGTAGATAACACAAATTCTTTAAGGTTTGGTAAATCTTCAGAGTCCGTTATGATAATAGTAAAGAAAAATGGTTGTTGGATACACAAGCAGTTTAACATTGATGGCAATTGCAAGACACTGTTCACCTGTACAAAAACAGACTGAACTTACATTTGAAAAATTATGTGATGGAAATAAAGGGAAGTAAATTTTAAGCATAAAGCCATATGCAAGAAAAGTACTTAGCCATCTAAACAAAGACGAAGGGAAGGCTAACAAGAGTATGGTTGGTGTTGTATGTGCACATAAGACAATATGTGCATAGTATATGCACAAAATGTACAGATAGTATATGTACAAAATGTATAGACAGACACATAAAATTATGTGTTTATATATATACATTCCATATAGGTGAAAAAATATGTGATTGTCATATTTTATCATGTCATAATTCCAACATAATTGCATACATTTTTCTTGCAAATCCAGAAAATGTCTCAGGGCTTCAAGTTTAAAGACTCTTATAGGTAGTGTAGGGCTTATTCATTACATATAGGTGATCACAATTACACAAGAAATTAATTTAATGTCATGATTAAAAGCAACTTTGGAAATAAGATTTGCTCCTGAGCTCAATGAGAACTTAAAGAGTACAAAGATTTTGATGGCGACCTTGCCATAGTGAGCATCATTTAATGCATTGTAAACAAGTCCTCTTTTCTTGTCAGCTTCTAGGATGGAATATACAGAGCATTAGTCAGCTTCTGTATTAAACTATCTACTTTTCTGCACTTTTAATCAAATTCCCTTCTCTTCAACATCCCTTTAAAAGTGGAGATGTTTCACTTTAAGCAGCCCTGACGTTAAAAGGGTGGGTCTCTGCCTAATATGGAGGTCAGTTGAAACGAATGCATTATCTACTCTTCTGCAGCATTCATAATATTTGCCCCTGTTGAATGATTTAAATGAGTTCTTAACATGACCAAATACTTTATTATTAACACATACACACGCATTTCATGTATTTTTTATCTAACATTCAATGCTACAGAAACCTCCCTTCCTCTATTCCACAAATAATTTTTTGGATAAAGAAAGTAGTTAAGCTTTCTCTACATAAGATTCAATCTAAAATTATTTTATACAGGTCAGCATTTATACCAGTTTAGGACCACACCCAATACAGATCTAAGTCCAAAATGGAAGGAGAGTTGGATGGAAATTATATCATCCTGGATTTGTTACCTGCTGTGGGATTGCCTGCTGCATTGGGTATTTCTAATGGAATGGCAAAAAAAAGCCCCTTAATCTCCATGGTAAATCTCCAATTTATCTCAGCTGTTGAGGTTGTCATTAATTTTAACATTTTATTTGGGGATGTCTAAAGGTCTAAATGGACTTTCATGTAGAAGAAAGTCAAGTGAACTTACGAAAACAATGAAACATATATATGTATATATTTTTTTTAGAGCCATCAATATCAGTCTATAATAGCAGGAGTTACTAAAAAACTGTAATTTTCTCTGGAAATTCACAGTGAATTTTAAAGGCAAAATTCTGATGGTAACTATTAAGATATACTGAATTTCACTGAAAGTATAAGAGGGGTCTTTGTGTTTATTTTGATACCTGGTACAGTTCTCCGGCCTACTGCAGTTTATTTCCTTTCTTAACTTTATGATTTACAATCATATAACTTGTTTTCTATTAAGGCTTTTCTAGCAGTTGGTCATTTTGTTTAGTTCATGACAAAGTAGAACTTATTTTGATCTTCATGAATTTTAATTTTTAATTTTGCCTTGCTAACACTAGTTTCCTTCAATATTCTCCTCTAATTTTAAAATACAATTTTAAAATAAATTAACTGTAGAAAAATTGTATTTGGAAATTATTTACATGTGAAACTGAAAGCTTTGAGAACTGCATAGCCTCTCCAAAATAGATAGGTCTAGGGTCCACCAACTTTCTTACATCAAAGAAAATACAGGGAAAATGGTTTTCTTTTCAAGGTTGAAAAGTATTTTTATCATATTACATATATTGTTGCTCACCTAATTACTACTGTTATTATTGCTCTTACTTGCATCTTTATGCTACCATATACTTCCATTCATTGCTTTAAAGAGTATTTTTCAGTTTTACTATATTCCAACATTTTTTTAAAAATCAGTTCATGCACATAGGACATTAATTTGAAACTTGGTCTTAACAGATTCATTAATAAGAAGATGCCTGTCAAAATTATTCAAATTACAGGATATTCAAAATCTCGTGATTTTAATGGAGAGATTTTCACCATACTTAAAAAAACTTCAAAGTACACTGTCTGAGTGTACAAAACTAACTTCTCATAGAAAGCATAGAATATTTTACATCATGATGATCATGTAAGTGTGCCTCAATGTTGCAGCATATTGAATGTTGGTAAAGTGAAATACTTTTCATAATTCTGAAATTGCTTTAGTGGATGAACTTAAAGTAATTGAAAACTTTTGTTACACAGCTTTTAAAGCCAAATATTTTTTTTCAATAGTGTACTTTACTGCATTATGCAATATATGAGGCAAGCAATTAACTTCAAGCAAATACTAATTTTCATTTCCCATTAACTCTGTAGTCATAGGGATATTCTCCAAATTTAATCTCAGGGGTACTGGTTGCAAATGATGATATATTGTCAGAGTTCAAACCAGTTGATTGTAGTATAATTTTTCTTTCTTCAATACTGCTAATTCAGTTTCATTGATGTCCTGAAGATAATCAGGCAAACTGTGGTATAACTCTCTTTCCAAGTGTGCATCATGGAACAATGATCACAAACTTCATTGTATTTCTGCTAGATATGGAGCAAAATATACAGTTTTCAGCAAATTAAGTGGGCCTTTTTTCATATTAGAAAAAGTTGATATATTGTTTTCAATACACAAAGTTTTTAACTTCTTTCATTCTGTGGATTAATCTTGGAAAATGACAGCATCCGACTTTTTCATCCTGAAGTAAACATTATGGCATATTGTTCGCAGATTCTGTTGCTTCTGCTCAGTTTTCTTATTTCTATTATTACCAACAAAAAAGCTAAAATAGTCTGTTCCTAGAAGGTGTGGCAGGATTATTGTTATATGAATCTGATTAACCTATTTCCTTGCCTCGTTACCTACATTACCCGGAATGCAGTATTCACTAAACTTTGCAATAAAACATATGAGCAGCATAAACAGAAATAATTTTCTGTTTCTTATAGCTCCTAATATACTTTTTTTAAAAAATGTACTTCTTCTTTAATAGGGGTTTTGTATGTCTATGCTTTCATTCCAAATATGTAATTTTGGCACACTAAAAGAGATAGTGGTAGAGGGGTTTTTTGCTTGTTATATGAGTGGCATATAATTTTGTTACAGACTCAGTGTTTATATTAAAGACTACATTAAACACAAGGCATGGATGGCCAGATGCCGAGCAAACCTGCCGCAGAAGCACAGTCTTGTTCAAATCAGAGCAGGCACTTCTTCAAGCAGTGTGACAAAGTGCTTCTGTGCTTCTGAAACCAATAGCAGAAAATGGGATGATTTAGCCTGTGTCCCAGCCACCTCAAACTGATGAAGTAATGCCCATGTGCACTGAAGAATAGACAGACCCCTTTAGCATGAATTTATGGTATAACTTTATTTTAAACCTTTGGATTCAACTCAAAACCCTTTTAACCTTATGACCCTTCTCGGTCTTGAGGCTGTGCTTGTGGTAGTAGTTCTGTCCTGTCAAAATCTGAATTTTAACAGCATCTACAGTTTTTATTGTTGCTATCATTTTCCTTGAAACTCTGATCATTGTTGATTTAAGATATCTTTATTTTCAAGAGGCTTTCCCATATAAATATTTTTAAGTGAGCAGATACAGTCACTAGGCAAAAAAAAAACCAAACCACTTTCCTTTTCTTCTGAGGTCCTTTACAGTGGAATGAGAAAACCTGACAACAATGCAAGCTCAGATCCAGCTGCTGTCTGTGTAGAGAAGAGCAGTAGTCTCAATGATATCAGAAGACCAAGAGCCTTTCTTAACAACATGAGATTCTGGCGAGGATATTGTTCCCTTCCTTGTGCAGTGGCTATTGCTCTTTCCCCTGTTCCCATGCAAATAACAGAAACAACTTTTGTACTGGAGAGTACTCATTCAAATACAAGGCAAATAAACACTTCATTGGATAAGAAAATGCCATTGTAGTGATTTTTTAGCCTAAAATTTGTAAGTTATGTAGGACATTTGCATCTCTTCTATGTGTTCGGATGAGTCAATACACCACTTGAAGCACTGGCAAGCTTGCACGTGTGAAACCGTGATTTTTTTACATCAATATGAGGACAAGAAAGACCAAAATAACAGTCATCTGTGCCATAGGAACTAACTATCGATTAGAATATTTATGACTGTGGGGTTTTTTTAGTACTCATTATCCTGTCCTACATTTTATCTTTTTAAAATATATTCAGTATAACTTATGAGATTTTTTTTCTCATTTTGCAAGAATCCTAGCACAAGATCTGGGCTCCAGCTTGGTCCCTTTTAGCTCCATAATACAAGGATTAAAGTTATGAAGCCCACAAAAGGGTTTTTTTTCCCAGGCAGGAATTTCATCCTATATAACTAAACATACAAAATACTAAGAACAGAAAACAATCCTTCACTCCAAATTACCAATGGCAATATTTAGAATTACAGTCATCTTCTGCATATATAAACATTTCTATCACAATATTAATTAAGTAATCTGTAGGGTTTTTTTAATGTGTGCTTTCTCTGCTTTCTCTTTCCCTAAACTTAGATTTTGAGAATTTTTCCTAAAGGGAGGAAGTTATATAAGTAACTTAGTACAATTTTTTTTTTCCACTTTGTCATTTCTTTTGTAATTCTATTGTTTTGAGTTACACAACCAACATGTCCTTTATCCTCTAATAATCTATCAAAAGTATTAATTAGCTATCGAATATTTATTACATTTTTATACCAGTGAAGAAATTTACTAAAGCCAGCGGTGTGTCCTTGCGGCCAAGAAGGCCAATGGTATCCTGGGGCGCATTAGGAAGAGCACTGCCAGTAGGTATGGGGAGGTGATCCTGCCTGTCTACTCTGCCCTTGTAAGGCCACACCTGGAGTGCTGTGCCCAGCTCTGGGCTCCTCAGTACAAGAGAGACCTGGAGCTCCTGGAGTAGGTCCGGTGGAGGGTCCAGATTGAGGGAGGACAAGCAGTAGGACGAGAGGCACTGAGCAGAAACTGATGCACAGAAATATTCACGGGAATATGAGACAGACATTTTTAATTGCATGGGTGACCAAGCGCTGGAACTGCCCAGAGAGATTACAGAGTCTCCCTCATTGGAGATATTCAAGAATCACAATCCTGTGCTCTAAAACAACTCCTTCAGCAGGAAGTTTGGATCAGATGTCCCACTTCGATCCCTCCAACCAGACCCATTCTGTGATTTTTTAAATAACAGTTGCCTGTAGACTGGACAGATCTTCTTAAAATCTGTGAAAAAATCCCAGAACTTTGCAGCCTTGCTTTTTAAAAAGTACACGGCATTCCTAGCTTTTTTGGGAAGTTTCCAAGAAACTGAAATATTCAGAGCTTATCAAAATCACCATATTGTTGATCTACTCTTGAATTCTTTTGATCAAATTGACAGTGATGGAGTAGAAGCTTTGTTGTTGATAACATATTGAGATATGTGTTTTAAATTTAATTAGGGTTGCTGAAAACTACAGATAGTGGGTATATGAATTTCATTTAAAAAATAGAAGTAAGAAGTAAGGAATAAAATAAAATTGTAACGTGTTCTCGTTCCTTTTTTTATGAACAATCACCATGAAAATTTTGGAAGTTAAATTAAAAACAGATAAAGATAAAACCTCGATACCCAAAAACCCCCCAACCAACCTCCCACCCTGAAAAAAATCAACAAACTAAGAAAGACAATGAAATATCTGCCAAATAAATAATCACATGCATTGAGACCTTAGTGCTTAGTTAGGAAATACCGAGAAATCCTCCTAGAGAGTATCAGATAATGTAATGAAGTTCATAATGAGGAGAAAATAAATTATATATTTCAAAAGTTGTGAAACATGTTTCTTCCATAAAAAATATTTAAAAATGCAGGTAATAATTTTTAAAAGCCTAAAAGTCAACATTTACAATACTGACCAATATTGTACTATTAAGGACTTATGTTTTGAAGCTTTGCAATCAGCAATAATTTATATTTTCAGTATATAAAATAATGAAAATGTGATCTGAATTATTTTTCCATATGTAATTTAAATATACATTTAGAAAGGCACTTAATCCCTTCAAAATTAATGACAGAAATATAACTGGGATGGTGTTTGGTACAAGAAGCAGCAACCTGTTAAGATTCCACAGTAGTGTTCGGGTGGGGAAAAATCAATTATCTCAGAAAAGAAGTCCCATAAATCATCAGGCTGAGTGAGGTGCAGCTTAGATGGACTAGAATGGGTGTGAAGACCTCTCTGAAATTCTATGGACAGGTGTTTCTTGAAAGACTTGTCAGTGCTTGCTGGGCACTCTGGTGCTTATTGACAACTCTGTGTCCTTCCTCAAAACATACTCCTTAAACTATTTTGTTAGGGTAGGAAGTGTAGGGTTTAAGTAAATAGTGAAAGGAAAAATTGTAAGGAATATTGCATCAGGAAGTGAAACTTTTGCTGTCATTGCTTTTTAAATAGATACTGCCCTAAGAGCTGTGTTTTGAAAATTCAAGGAATAAGTTCCAGGATGGTAAACTTAGAAATTAGGTGGGGAATGTGTACTTCCAGAGTGTCAGCTGAGGCTGGGCATAAAATAGGATCCAAACTGTCATGGAGAGTAACTGTGAAAAAAGCTAACTCTTCCCAGACAAAAGCAGCACAGTTATCCAAGCAAAAATGTTTCTAAGCATACAGACAAAATTGTGGTATTCATACTGAAACCAGAATACCAGTAGAATCAGATTTTTTTTTTTTTTTTAATTAAGCAGTAGTTGAGCATAAATTTTCAGGACAATCATTAAACACAGTGAAATGCTTTAGAGATGTGAATCCTTTGGGAAAGATTTGTCCTTTTTTGGACAGTTTTGCTCATAATCCTGCTGAGCCAGCCAGATCAGTGTTTAGTCATCAATTATCACTGGTAACATTTTTAGAATTCCCTTATGTTGTTTCATCAAAGTATTTTAAAGGTAAATCACATGTAGTATGGTTGTAGAAAAAATATTTAAGTGCTGCAATTTTCCATAGCTTGATTTCTTCTGAGTCTTGTCTTTGCTGTACCATGCATATTCCTTCTTTTTCTGTATGCACAACAATTCACAGAATCACAGAATATACTGAGTTTAAAAGGACCCACAAGGATCATTGATTCCAGTTCCTGGCTCTGCCCAGATCCATCCTCAAGAGTCATACCATGAGCCCTGAGAGCATTGTCCAAACACTTCTTGAACTCTGTCAAGTGTGAAGTGAAGACTTTCCTGGGGACCATATTCCAATGCCCAGCTACCCTTTGGGTGAAGAACGTTTTTTCTAATGTCTAGCCTAAACCTCCCCTGACACAGCTCCAGGCCATTCCCTTGGGTCCTATCCCTGGTCACCACAGAGAAGAGATCAGTGTCTGCCTCTCCTCTTGCCCCCATGAGGAAATTGTAGACTGCAATGAGGTCTCCCCTCTCGCTCCTCTTCCCCAGGCTGAATGGACCAAGTGACCTCAGCCTCTCCTCAAAAAGCTTCCCCTCAAGTTCCTTCACCATTTTTGTTGCCCTCCTTTGGGTGGTCTCTTACAGCTTAATGTCGTTTTTATGTTGTGGCACCCAAACCTTCCCCCAGCACTCGAGGTGAGGCTGCCCCAGTACAGAGCAGAGCAGGACAATCCCCTCCCTTGCCTGGCTGGTGATGCTCTGCCTGATACCCCCAGGACAGGGTTGTCCCTGCTGGCTGCCAGGACACACTAATTCATCTGGAACTGCTCCTGGCTCCTTTATATACACATTCTTCCTTTCCTTTCTCTTTTCATTGTTTTTTTTTAATGACTTTGTGTCTCTTTTTAGTTTTCTGTATTTATCACTCCTTCTCCTTCATCCAGACAATTCTTGTGATATTTGTACAACAGTTGACATTAAATGATATACAACAGTCAAACTTCACTTGAAATTCAACACTGAATACTTCTGAGATGTGCTCTACTCAAAATAGCTCCATGTTATTGATCAATGACAGCAAAGAACTGTAGGACAAAAGGAGATGAAGGGATGACAGAAATCACACAGAATCCCAGCAGAAAGCTTCCTACAGACACATGAGACATTCAATGCCAGTGAGCCCAGGACACTACAGCATGTATTTCTCCTACTGACTTTCATATGTATGGGCAAAAAATTACAGGTCTTATTGAACAGAAGTCTTAGAAAATAAATAGAGAATTATCTATTGGTATTACAATCCATAAGCAGAAAAAAGCGTTTTCAGTATTTGTCAGAATATTCTACCACATATTCGACTATATTTCATTTCAAAAATCATATTGGTTCTCTAGGGATTAGCATATGTTATTTGAGTTTAAATATTTCTGTGTCTTCATATATTACCACTTCTGTTAATTTTAGAAGTATTTTTTGAAACAATTTTAAAAGAACCATATGCACTGAGTTCCTACTAAAAAGTGTGTAATATTTTCATGTGAAAAATCAGATCCCCACACTGAGATTATTCTGCCTCAGCTCATGGCATGTATTGAATTTATATCTGCTTTTTTTTTTTTTCCTGTCAAGCTTTTTTCCAATAATGAGTATTAAAATGATTATATGAAAATAAATTGCATTACACAGTATTGTAATGTTTTCAAAGATGACATTACATTAGTCTAACACAGGTCAATTTTCTTTGGCCCTCTAATAGCATGGATAATACCTTGTTTTGTGGGTGTTTTTAGTCTTGTTATTTCTGATTTTCTCTTTTTTCCTGGAAGAAATGTGCAACATTTCCCGGCATACATAAATAAGGTCTGTTTTTAGATTGTACTGCGGGCACCATGTCTAGGTTTACTTCAGCCGCTAAATCTAATAAACATCTACTGGGATAGTAATTTTTAAGTTCAAGTTTAATATCAAACATGTCAGCAGTGCACTTAGCAAGAAGCAGGGCAGCAGTTTGAAGAAAATGCAGATCCAGTCACCAGTAATTTTTATCAAATTATAAACCCTTGTTAGAGTGCTGGGATTTCATCAGCTAATATTACCAAAATAAAAGCAATCCTTCTGCAGGAGGTGATTGCTTTTCTTAAGCATAGGTAGATTAAACATCAATTCATTTACATACTTTTGACACATGCTCTGCTATTCACATCTTCATTATCTGCATTTGTAAAATGAATGCTACATTTTGCCCGGTATTATCTGGAAGTTTCATGCTGATCAGAAATGGACTGAAATTCATATTTATTTTCTTATATCTACTGATGTCATTTTTCATTCAAGTTTTTTGGTTTTTTTCTCCCTTTAAAATAATTGCTGATGACTTAAAAAAATTATTCATCATATTTAGAGATGTGTAATACTGTGGTAAATTATGCATATGGAGTTTAGAGGGAGTAGTTCTACAGTAGATACAGAACGTCTGTGTATATTTGGCAAGTAGATTAAAAATACTGAACACAATTTTCAAGCGGCACAAATTATTTCTGAGCTAAGATTAGAAAAAGATGAAGAGGATGTCCTATTTTAGTAAGTCAAATCCAAAATTTAAGTCATTAAAATTTTTTGTGTGTTGATGAATGTTGAAGTTACCTTGCTCCATTACACATTTTTCAAGTTCTGAGTTAGGTAAATGGTTTGATGTCTAAATTCAAAACAACTCCTAATGTAGTTTCCCACCCAACTTGGAATAGATTCAGAAAGTTTTTTCAGCAGTCATATTATGACCTGGCTGGAGTCTTCTGTCTGGAGAACCTTTGAAATGAGAAGGGACAGAGAGAGCTAGAACAGCTTATCCTGGAAAAGAGATGGTTTAAGGTGATTTTAAAGTGTATTAATACCCAATGGGAGGGAATGAAGGATCCAGACTCTTCTCAGTAATGTCCATTGATAGAACAAGGGGCAAAGGGCAAAGATTAAAATACAGAAAATTTTACCCAAATACAAGAAATAACTTTTTACTTTTGAGGGTAGTAAAACATTCTCATGGATTTCCCAGAGAGGTTGTGGAATGTCCATCCTTGGAAATTTTCAAATCTCAATGGAACATTGTCCAAGGCTTCTAATTAAGAAGGATAATGGGGCTGGGCTGCTTGACATCAAGATGTTCTTTCCCACCTCAGCTATGCTGTGATTCTGTAAGACACCCACACCCACACACACACACACCCCAGGAGACGGTGTTTCCAATAGCCTATATCTAACCAAAATGTGGAAGGTCTCTGTGCAAAATACTCACATCTGACTAGCCCGGAGATCTGGACATACATGACCCAGTTCTGATACTTGTTCCTGAGGTATATGTTAAAGCTCTGTTTACAACATATTCCAAATTTGATCTTCCAATTTATTTATTTATTTATCCTTCCCGTGAAGCTCTTCTGTGTGTTTCAGGGGCTTTAATCTGCATATCTAAAGTAATGGAAAAATAAAGATAATCAGTTACCCACTCATTTTAGATGTAAGCTCAAAGGAGAAAAATACTTAATAGACTTCAGAAGATAATAAATTCTGTTTATCTTCTCAGAATTTCCTCTTAAGTTTCCTAATTTTCCACAGATGATATTAATGTATAATAATGCACCAAACATCTGCAATATTGCCTAAAAAAATTGTCTGTTATCTGTTATTGGCTATATCTACATCACCACTGCTTTTTATATTTTCATGTTCAGCTTGCAAAAGATTGAAGATATGGCTCAGTACTGCGGCTTTGAATCGCCTGTGAAAGACATTTGTTTTCACTAGTCTATTACATTAACCTAATATGACTTAGCTGTTGGGAATCAATTACTTCATTAAGAAAGATTTGAGACATCTTGTCCTGTAATCATGACAGCTCTGCCTAGTCTCTTTTCTTCCAGTCTTGACAGGGCTAGAGACTGTGACACAGGTTATCATTTTCTCAGGTGGCATGAACAATATATTTGCCTACCCCTTTTTATTTGTTGTCATTTGCTTCAAATACCTGACTAAACCAAACATTCTTCTCCCAAAAACAGAATTTGGGTTTGCCTATGCTCTCCAGTAAATTGACTGAAAAAAAAGAATCACTAAAATACATGTAGCAGAAGCTCAGAATGACTGAAGTAGGAAAGGAATTTGGGAGATAATCCAGTTCCAAGATCCCATGCTGAAGATGGATAAAGTTAGTGCTGGTTGCCCTAGATCTTGTCCAGTTAATTTTGATTGTCTCCAAGGGCTCCACATCTTCTCCAGACAAACTGTTCCAGCACCTGATTGCAGTAAAAATTCTGTTTTCCTTATCAAATGGATCTCGAAAAACAGTTTGGGTTTTTTTTTGTTTTTTTTTTTGTTTTTTTAATGTCTTTGTATTTCCAATTCTATTTCCACTTACAGAAATATGAGGCTATGTCTTCCTTACAGTTTTGAAATAAGATTTCATCACGGTCCAACGTTATTCTTCAACCTGTCCTAAACTAAATAGAGGACCAACATTTTTTTATGCTCAGAGTCCTGAAACCAAATTCAGCTTCTTACAAGATGAATTATATTTTCCATTGCAAATCAAATTTAATAAAGTTATTATGAAGTTATCAGGTATCTTTTGTGCTGGCCTTAAAACTTGCAGGTAACTTTCAGATGTGTCCTCTTTCTTGATGCAAATCTATGTAACTTCTGATGAGTTCATATCATCTTTTCATATCTTTTTCTTTCTTAGGAGTTCCCAAGGCTGAGCTGTGGGTAAACTGCACTGATTACAGCTTCAGTAATCTGTCTTGGTCCATCCCTGTCAGCTTGATAAGTCAAAGTCATTTCACTCCTTTGCCTCTCCTTTGGTTGAAGGTACAAGTCTGTGATTTTAAAGTCTTTAGGGGGGAAAAAAAAAAGGAATGAAAGAAAAGAAAGAGAAAAATAAAAGATGACATTTTTTAGCCTGTGAAAGACAGATTTTTCACAGGGATTTGGTTTTTATCCTTCTCCATGCTTTTTTGAAACTAATTTTTTTATGACTGATGTTTCCGAATTGCCTCTCTACTAGTTCATATAGCATGTTTTTCTTTTGCTGCTCTGCCAAGGAGCAGAGTTTAAACTTTTTCAAAACTTCAAGAATAAGATTAATCTCCCCTAGCTGTAGAAGTCTACATCAAGAGTAAGCAAACTGTACTCTAGATGTACTCCATTCATAGCAAACCTGGCATTAGCAACATTAAACCCATAGTATTTATGACATAACATCAGCATAAGTGTGAACAAGGTTATTCCTTAGATTTCTTCAACAGATTTCTGTTTCAAGAAGATACAATGGGCTCATGTAAATTTTACACAAAAGACTCAGCAAAAATATTTTTAAGGATTTTAAATTAGTATAGCAAATCTTAACACCTGAGACAACATAATTTTTGTGGTATCCTGAAATTTATGCTATGGAACTAAAAACACAATGGTGTCAATTTGCCAAAATAGGAACATGAAATTCAAACAAAAGAAGAATACCATTTTTATTAAAAGTTATTTATTTAATAATGCAATATTTTCTTCCTGTCATGTACTACAGAATATACAACATAAAATAGGGAAAAATAATTTTTTGCATATTTTCTTTTATTTTATCAAACTTAGCCAGTAAGAAACTGCACAGAAGTGCCATCTGTTATGGAAAATGAGAATAAGCATAAAAATAAATCTAAATTTCTGGGGTTTAGATCAGATGGATTATTAGTAGAAAGGTGAAGACCACCTAAAATAGAAATGGTAAAATACTTTTATTACTAGTTTTGGAATAAATAGATCATAGTCTGCCAGGATTTATTTCTGGAAAGGGAAGCAGCAGGCAGATTTTGGTGTTTTTGTCAAAATAAAATGTTTTCTTATCTTTCCTAGTCCAGAAATTTTCTTCACACTACTCCTGTGAGACCCAGATGTAAATATGAACACAGATAGAAACTGTCTGCAGCAAGAAAATATCTCAGAATTTTCAATAGATTTAAAAAGACTTTTGTATTTATAGTTAAATATATACTCTGGGCTAAACTGGACTAGGTAAGGAAAGAAGTCTTTATAAAATACATGATAAAACATAAAAAAAGCTTTCTCAGCATTAACAATTATAAAATATATTGCATGAAACTTTTCCAGCGCTGCATTCTGGATCCCTGTTGCAGAAAGTTTGTTTTAATTCTGTTTCTTTTCATTAAATGATGTAATACAAAGGCATCCATCAGTCGTCCTGGACACCCTGAGAGATTCTGCAGTAGAGGTCAGAAAGGGGGAAACAAACATCAAACAATATAGCAAAACTGATATGGAAGAGACCAACAAATATTTTTAAACACAAATGTCTTTAAACAGTCATGTCCTTGCTAAGTAAAATAACCAACAGACTGACTGTGCAGTTGGTATATTTTGCATGTCAGCAGACCTGTGCTGTTTCAAATCAAATAGGCTACCTATTTTCAAAGCTGAGGGACTTTGAAAGTACTTTAAATAATACAATTTGTTTTTTGACCACGTTTTTTACCACACTTATCTAAATAATATAATCAGACAATGTTGCAAAGAAGATTGTCTCATGTAATTTGAAACTAAAAAGATAAAATCATGTTCCAATAATGTCTATATTTATAAAGAATTAATTTTAACTTCTTCTAAACATTTTGGGAAAACTTCTAAGCCTAATATCATTGTATTTATATAGAAAGAAACAATCAACTTCAGAGGCATTGAACTCAACATTGTAATATTGGAGGTTGGGCTTCATTTATAACCTCAAGCTTCAAGCTAAAGTTTCTCTACTGGATATATTTTGCAGCCAATAGAGAGGGAGCAGCTGACCTCCAGAGGGTGATTAATCTGTAAGAAACTACAAATTGCCCTTAGATACTGCCCTTTTTATTCCATAGAATGTGAAACAGCTATGCTGTCCATTACTGAACTCTTTCCCTATATAAGAAAAAACAGTAATATATCTTTCAGGTAATAGAACCATGGATGACTTAATTGATCAAAGAGAAGCATCAGAGATTATTGGAGGAAAATTTCAAAAGATTTTCTCACTCTATTGAAGAAAACTGTCATTTGAGTGCAAAATCATTCTTACAGAATATTTCCTGCTGTTATACACTAAAACCTAGTTATTATGCTGCCTGCTTAGAAGTCTGCACATTGTTTAATTTGCAAGAAAATTCTATAGGAAATAAAATGCAGTTGAAGGAATAGATCTATTCATTTCATTTTTTTTTCATTCTCTTAAGAGAATTTCAAATTAATAGTTTCAGATCTTACAAGTCTACACTAGGTATCTGTACATCATAAGTGAAGGAAAAGACGGACAGAAGATACCTCTAGAAATAAAAAGAAAATAGAAAAAAAATAAAAAAGAAAGAAACATTGCTATCCAAAAAATTTCCAATCTCTCAACCTTTGAATAAAAGCCTGTTCCATATAGAATTAAACCGTGGCCTGAGCTTTGATGTCTGTGAGGCTAAAAGGTTCACTGAGTTTTTTGTGATATACAAAAGACTACAAGGATAAGTTTCTGAAACCAGAAACATCTCAGACTTCTCATTTTGATTAGGAATCTATGATTTCAAACAGTGTAGTGCATGTTTGCCTCCTGTAACATATATGGGACAAGTAGGATTGAAAATAAGCCTAAAATTCAGAGTTCTCAATCAAGGATCTAGAAATTCAATTTCTATCAAGGAATTGGCACTTCTCACCCCTCATCGATTTAAAGTAAGATAAATGAATGTAAACATTGAATTAAGGAAAAGGCATTCTTAATAAACTTCAATATATTGAAGCTTGTGAATTAAATATAATCCCTGATTAAAAATATATAATAGGTCAGGAAAAATAATTAACCAGAGAAGATAAATTGATGCCTAATATTTTTCCTCCATGAGATTAGGTTTTCTTTTAATAAAAATTATTTACTTGAATAGGATTTCCAAACAACAATAAGGAATTTTGATTTTTTTTTAATAACATTCATGTGAGAATATTCTCATGTATGGAATAATACCTCATATGATGTTGTGGGGTTTTTTAAAATTATATTGCAATTTAACATATTGGGATCCCAAAATAGGAGTTTGCTAACCAGACTTGTCCTGCAAATCCTGTGAGAGCATTTCAATGAAGCCATTGAAACTTATAAAGTTGTAGTGTTAATAATGGGAAAAATCAGAATCAGGCCCCTTAGTTCTTCATTGTTGTTGGTGTGCAGCTGAACCTTTTACTTAATCTCTTATGAAAACCTAGATGGGACTTGGACTGCACAACATGTGCCACCATGTGCCTATATAGATGGTGGCTCATGACATGCAAAGAGAAAATATCCGTATCCAAAGTATATTATAAAACAGAATAAAGAAACTGTAACATTTTTTTACAACTCCATATCCCAATCAACATGAAAATTGAGGTATGCTATAAGATGACGGAAGTCAGCATGAAATGGTTTCTCTATATATCCTTGATAAGGCTGGAAAAAAAGAAACATCTCAAAACACAGCTTTAGGAATTAGTGAAACTTACTGCCCTCAAAATCATGACCTTTTTCCTGAAATCTTTTATTAAAGACTACTCCTGAAATTTATATTGTTAGTAATATATTTTGAATATTAAGAATATATGTTCCCTGCAACTGAATCTCATTTAGAATATTTCCATTAAGGTGAACCTAATCACTCAGCAGGTGCCTAAAACAAGATCTACCTTAAAAACAGAAGAAGCCTAGACAAGTATGATAAGACTTATATGCCAAGTGTATATTAAACTTCCGGTAGAGTTACTCTTATATGAATATTAAAATTATGATCCTGAGTATGTAAATATTTTCTTGATTCATAACTTTTCCAGTATAGCCCTGCACAATTATTCTGTAATCTCAGCAACCTAAACAGCTCATGCATGAAAGGAGAAATTAAAAGAAAACAAAAGCTGTAGTTCAGCTAAGACATATTGCATACCCTTTATTAAGATGAGACCTTAATGTTATAGATTTAGGGCTTTGATCAATAAATGTTTTTTGAAATTCTATTCCTTTGCTTGAATCAAAGTCTCTTAACAAATGCACAAGGGGTTGCAATAGTTACTTTATCAACCATTAACAGCTTTACCCTGTTTTTTGATCCTGTTGTACTTTTGTTATGAAGAAAGGTATTCAACACAGGAAGGGTGGGTTTCAGTCAGAGCGCAAAATACCTGGGCTTGCATGTCTACAGATGCAGATGTGAATGCAGGGTTTAGTTACTTAAACAGAGGTATCTAATGATGTTTGAAACTTCCTCATGTAACCAGCCTGCTTTCTAGTTCTTGTTTCAGAAGGTATGGATCTCCTGTAGTTATTGTGGTATAAGTGCCAGCCCTGATCATTTGCTCAAAATATATATATATGACATTCACAAGGTCATTTAAATGGTACTAGATGTGTTTTAGCAACTGAACATCATTTTAGCTGTCAATACTTGAAGAAAACTTAGCTGATAACATCAGCAGAGTAATCATCTCAGCTGAATGTAAACATCCAAGATGTGATTCTGTTACTTATCCATAAACCTTTGCTGTCTTTTGAGATAAATGTACAGAAGATAGATGCCTTTCAAGAGGGACAGCTAGAGGCCAACCACAGTATCCTAAGACATCTAAAACTACCCAACTAATTTTAGGTAATTGGATTTCTTATTATGGGATTATCTATGAAGACTTTCAAATTCCTGGAACAATAACTGCCAAAATATCAACCAATATTGCAATGATGTCACAAGAAAGACCTCACATTAGAGTCTTCCTGAATTTTGCTTCACTCTTCTACAAAGACCAAAACGAAATATGTTTCCTCTACTAAAGCAATGTTAGCCTTTTCAGTCCTAGGTTTTTTGGTCAAAATATATCATTACTAATGAACAGAAGTTTAATTTACAGTCCAAGACAAAAAACAAACATGAAATAATGTGGTCCTACTCCTCTCTCAAAAACTCTCAAAACCACAGAATAACGATCTGTGTTGTAAAACACATTTCTTAATATTGTTCTGCAATATTTATCGGTTTTTGGAAGACACATGCTATTAAAGTACCATTCTTGTACTGCAAAGATTTTTAGACTGCATTCATGTTTTATTTTCAACATTTAAACATTACACAAGTTTGATGTTTGCTTTTCAATTGATTCTAGTAAGCTTCATGATAAAGCAAATAAATCTTTAAGAGTTTGCTTTCTGGAATGATTCAGTTGTAGTTTTAATGAGATTGTGCAAATTGACAGCCTTTCCTGCAAGCCATACGCCTCTGGAATGTGGTCCACCTTTGACATAGTAACACAAACATAGTAACATGATGACTTGATATGTGATTATACTGAAGAAGGAGTATGCAAAACATACTGGTATGTATAGCTGTAGGTTTCAGCCAGTGCAAATCGGTGGAGCCAATTTAAATTAGTGGATCCCTACCAATTTACATAAGCTAAAACTCTGGCCCTGCATTTTCTTCTCAACAGTCCTGAACATCAACATTGGCTTTAGTTTTTTATGAAATTCTATATTATAATAAAGTACTTAGGTATGTTTAGCCAATCAATTTGCTGGGTAAATGGAATAGGCTTAATGCTGTAATTGTGCAATTAGAGTTATTTGGCCTGTGTAGAGATAGCCATTCTTAGATTAGCAGATTGATAAGGATAGAAAGAGAAGGCCAAAACATTTTTTTAAACTGAAACTTTATTTCATTATCATGTAATTGGCTTAGGTTTTATTTTGTTATTCCATATTTCAGTGGGTATGATAAATTTGAGATGCTCTGACAATGATGCTCATACTAGGATTCGCCTTGTCCAAGGTTTATCTGGGGTAATGTTACTGTCCCAAGATTTGGCTTTGAAGCACAGCATTTGGAATGGCCCAAATGTCACATTTACTGTGGAATAAAATATACTGTGCTTTACTGGTATAATTTTAGCACTTAAGCTTTTGTGTACAAGTTCAGATACACTGTAATTTCAGACTTCAGAAGAAAATGTAAATGAATGCAAAGATTGCTGTTAAAGATCTTGCTTTCCTTTCTGTTGCTCTGCTGGTCTTAACAGAACTTTATGCAAAACATGAGAAGGAAAGGGAGAGAATTATTTAGAAAAGATAAAAAGTATTTAGCAATTATTTTTTATTTCTATCAATAATTCTTTCCTGTGTAGGAGGATTATATTGCAAAATATAAATCATCTGGTTTACATTAATGAAGAATGAGATTCTTGCTATATTCATCCCTGCTGTCTTTTTAGTGGTGTATGTGCAGTAAAAGAAGTTTATCTAGTTATAGGTATTTATTAATACCTATAACAGGATATTAAACAACTCCTGAATAATAGCATGCAATTATTCCTGACATTAAATTGTTTGAACAGTACAAGTGATACCTTTGGCCTGGGCCAAATGGTACTCTACAACAAAATTCCTGGACATTGTTTGGCATTTAACATTAAGCAGGAATATTTCTGAATATACAGTTTGGATATGGCCACTCTCTTTTAAGGCTAGGCTGTGCTGGTTGGCACAAAACATCTGAAAATAGTCCCAAGGACTGTTTAATTTATTAGGCTTGATATATGTCTTCTCTAAATTGTTCATATATTTTTTTCTGTTTTGAAGTGTGTTTTTTGTTATAACAAAGGTCTACCTGTGCCGGTAGGTTATTTCTGACAGTGGAAGCATCAATGCTTAAGGAGAGAGGGCAAAAGCTTATTTCCTGATATAAGTTCTCAGCTTTTTAAAACCTGAAATATGACTTCTGAAGAAAGGGGTTACACCCATACATCTTGTGTTTCATGAGGCTGTGCAGTTTCTTCTTGAACCCATGCTGCAGTGTCCTGTCACAGTGCATTCTGAAATGCATGTGCACTGTATGCCTAATTTGTTCCAGTGGTCCACCACAGCTTCATCATGTTCAACTTTCCCTTTTATGCCAAACAGTGATTGCTCGATCCCTGTATGGAGTAGACCCTGTCTGGATACCAGGTGTCCACCAAAGCCAATCTATCACATCCCTCCACTGGGCAGAAGGGGAAAAATACAACAAAGGCATTGAGATAAGGACAGGGAAAGATCACTCACAGCTACCATCATGGGCAACACAGACTCAGCTTCAGGAAACTAGTTTAATATATTACCAAATAATATACTACCTAATGCATTACTCAAATCAGAGTAGGATAATAAGAAAAAAAAAAACAAAACAAAAAACCAACTTAAATACCCCACTCCTTCCTAGGCTCAACTTCACTCCTGAATTCTCACCTCCTCCACCTCGTCAGCTAAGGGCAGGGGGAATGTGGGTTATGGTTCCCCTCATAACACATTCTGTCTGCTACTCCTTCCTCCTCACACTCCTCCCTTGCCCCAAAGTGGGGTCCCAGTCTGTTCACGACCTTCTCACATGAAAAAATACCCATAAAACTGTTTATTCTGGGTTTTTTTTCAGTTCTCTACCTGTGGATATGCATTTAGACACATACTCACAAATTAATCACAGCTCAACAAGCCATTGAGCTACACATGTAGAAATGTTTAGTTCCTTAGTAGAAAAACAGAGCACCAGCTACAACAGAAAGGAATGCTTTAATTTATATCTCATATTTTAATTTATATCCCATATTTTAGTTTACATCTCTTTAGAAGAGAAAACCATGTAAGAAAATAGCTTCCATGTCTTTAGGGATTAGAGAAAGATTAAAGAAACTACTCTAACACTAGCTACTTTAATGGACAGTGTTTTAAGCACAAGAAATCCAGTAATTTGATTTTCTTTGATAATACTAATTCTATCATTACATTTAAGAAAGTCCTGCTCACCATGGATGAAAGTGAGTGTAATCAAGCTTAGAACGTGCAAAAAACCAACAATGTCTGTCTTTATGTTACTTATTAGCTGGGGTTTATGCCATATTTCAATTACACATGTTGAGTGATTTCTATCAACCCGAAGTTCCAAAAAAACAGTGAACCTAACTTGATATGTTTCTAATATTATTCTTTGTCTTTCCTTTAAGCATGGATTCGGTTCCATAGGCAAAAGTTTGTCTCTTTCTTCTGTGTGTAGACTTGTTTTGCTTTTACTTTGGACATTTGTTTATCTTAAGGTACATGGGGGATGCTGTGCCACTTTACTGCTCCTACAAAAGCCCAGAAAGCACTCTTAGTAAGTAGAAATAATCTGCTTCCTGATTTGATAAAGTGATTTAATGTAATTATCAGGCTTAATAATTTCAGGGATGCTAATTGGGCCTCAAGCATATCAAGCATTTAAATTTTCTTCATTAAAGAGAACTGTTTTTGTAGAAGGAGGCTTCTTAGAGTGTCCAGTTTGTGGGTAAATACAGAAATGGAACAATTAATTAGTTTAAGATCTAATGACACTAAAGGTTCTAGTGTAAAAGTTATTTTGTTACTATTAAGAGAACTTATGCTCATACAATTCCCTCACACTAGTGAGCTTTGATGGCATTATAACTTCCTCATAAAGATGAAGCCACCATTTTAGCTCAGATCAAAATCTGTGATTCTACCACAGTTTCTTGAAAAACCTGGAAATTTAGTAAATTCTAGCATTCAAAAGTGTAAATCACAGTAAAACGCTCTAAACAAAATATTTTAAAAATCATGCATCATACAGAATGAAACGAGGCCACTTTTTTTGAAAACCCTCTTGCTCTTTACCTTTTAAAAAATGAAGACAATAAAATATAAGGTGGAAACATGGGATATTTATTCAATGCCCAGTACTTCCACTAAAATTAAGATTTCTTTGTGCTTAAGAAAAACTGAAAAGTTGTGTGGGGGGGTTTTGTTTGTTTTCCCTATAAATGGGCTTTTCCTTCACTCTGAACAATTTAGCATATGCATCAACCCCATTTTGATCTCTTTATCTTACAGTGAATAATCTGCTGCATCAAATTCATGATAGGGCTTTGGTAGGACTTTGTTGCAGTAAGAGGGTGAAGCTCACTGCTCTTTTTAATTCTGGCAGCATAGGAGACAGTGGATTGATGGCTCCAGGAGAAAGAATAAGCCACTGAGCAGGGAGTGGTAAATACATGAATCTATAACACTACTTCTCACTAGTGACAAAAAGGGATTTTTT
>WBMY01016800.1:315309-358566 GCA_013397315.1 Donacobius atricapilla
GTTTTTTTTTTTTTTTTTTTTTTGGTCTGATATGGCTAACTAAGCAGGGAAAAAAGCCCAGGATCTTCATATAATATTCTTAGCCTCAGGCAACTTGAAAGTGTGAGTCATAAATAGAAAGCAAAGGAAGAAAATTCTCCAAAATATGTTTTTAATTCTGCCAACATCAGCAGTCTGAGCTAATACTAGACATTAGGAAAGAAAACTAATAAATAATAATAATAATAAAAACAACAATAATTGTGAAACATCTAGCTGCAAACAACAGGATTGAGTGCAGAGAAATAATGATATAGGGAAATCCTCTGGCTTTATCTGAAGGGAGGACAGAGGCATAATGGTCTTCAGCTTATCTTAAAATAAGGTCTGGAGATAAAATAGGCCACGATCACATTTAGTGAAAACATCATGTGACTGGAATGCCAATGTATATGGACAAAGACTGTTAGAAACTAGAAGAACTGAACTCAATAATACTGAATGAATAGAACTCAAACAACTTCTGTCAAGGGAGCATTTGGCCTAAAGTTTTTTCCTTTCTATTGTAGTATTAAATTTGAAATCACTGTTTATATTTCAGCATGTTTACTCTGTGTCTCCTGAGTACACTATTGCATGGAAAACATTTGCTGTATCAGATTTTTCAAAGATCAATAACTCCCAGTGCTTTCTGTCCTTGAGATTTCTATGACGATTCTGATGCTGAAAATTCTCATTGTATTGTCTTGTAGACTAAGAGGTCTCTTAGTTTATTTCTTTGTCTTCAGAACGTCATATTCTGAGGAGAAATCATCAGGCTTAATAAAGAAATCTATTTAGATTCTCTATTTCAATTCCAATTATTACAGCTTTCTTTCCTGCTGGTACTGCTAAGACCATTATATTTCCATATTAGTTATAGGAATATTTCAATTATAGAGGTCACTCAGTTGTTAATACATGCTCATGTCATCTGTAAACAAAATTTTTTTTTTTTGTTTTCAAAGGAAATAACTAAAATACTATTATCAAGGATCTCCATAGTTTCTAACCGTGATATGGTTAATCCTTAATCCCCTGTCGAGTTAATTAATATAAATATGCATATTGACTAAGCTAGAGCACTGCACTCATAAAAACACTGAGCCTGGCTGTGTCTGATAGACCCAGAATGCACAGGTTGGTAATATTTAGGTTACACAACCCTGTTTCCAAAAAGACACAAAAGTTATCACTCAACCTATCCATATCCATCATAGATATACTAGACTATAGCCTTGTTACCTAGTTTATCACTCAAAGTTTGAAATTGAGGGAATATATAACTCTTCATTTCTATATTCTCTTCCTTATACTACAGGTCTTTCCACACAAAATTTTCTAAATTTCTACTAACAGCCAGCCTTTCAAATCTTTCCAGATTTTTCTCCCTGAGCTTAATCTGAATGAAAGATAGTATATATAACTAGAGGTCCATGTTTCTCAGGGAAAAGCAGCAGATCAGTTAAAACAACAAATCTCCTTGAGAACTGGGATACACATCAGATTATTATATGTTTGTTTGACTGAAAAGTAATACTTCTGTCTGTGAAAATATTACATGCAATTCAGCTAAGTGCTTGAAAAACTTCTTTGTGGGCTTTTTAGAGCAGTACATCTAGTCTCTGAATAGAAAATAAGCTTTTCTGTAAGTGAAAATACATTCAGTTCCTTGAACGTTGATCACAAATAATTTTTTGGTGTATAAAGAAAACCAACTCTAATTTTATAAAATTTTATGTTTTGATGATAAATAATTACTGAGTACAAAGCAAAAGAAGAATTTTACTTGTGTCAAATCTAAAAAAAATAGTGTTTCTCATAGGATTTTATCTATCCCTGAGTATTAGAACCATAATAATATAGGTCAAGAGAGATTATTTGCTGCAATTCATGTGGAAAAACAAGGTGGAACACAGATGCAAATTCTTGAATTGGTTTGGGCTTTGAGGAGCGCAAGTTGTGGTATGAGTATTTTTTGGGGATAATTTATTCATGTGTAACTATCTAAAGGCAGTTCAAAATGGGATATTGTTCAAAACTAGCCACATATTAAATGGAAAAGAAGATACAGAACAATTTTTATTGGAAGAATTTCCAATCTGTATTTGTATTATATTTACGAAGAATCAGTTTTTTTTGGTTTGGTTCATTTTTTTTTTTTTTTTTTTTAAATTTAATTATGGTAAAGCGAAAAAGAGAAATATAAAAAAAAAAACAGGGTGTGAAAAGGAAGGAACATAAACCCCTGTGCATAGTATGAGAAAATTGGAGCTAAATAATTTTGTCAAAGAAAAAACATCTCCTTCAAAATTCATTAGTACCATTAAAACACAAGCAAGGGAGAAAACATCAAATGATTGAAGTTATGTCTGCCTAAGCAGGCTGTGCAGTACGTAGAGAAGACCTGTAGTGATACCCCATAGAGAAACAGCACTGAGGACCCAATGTGCATTCTGTACATGCTTCAGGACAGGGGGATAATGGAGTATTTAGGATTAGCTCTAGTCTGAATGCCCATTAATGGCTGTAGGATTCTGCCTGTGCTCCTGGCATGTGTCTTTTAATTTAGTTTCATCAGAAAGGCATCCAGCTCATGCACTCCAGTACCTCTTTACAATGACAGCACAAGTACAGAAAAAATTAAAACAACTGGAAGATTTCTTTCTCAGATTAACTCTTAAACCCAACTAAAGCATTAATATAAACAACCCATGCAATAAAGTGAGGGCAGCTCCTCCATAAGGAGAATACTGTCAGAGCTCAGATTTGGCTCATTCTATTTTAAGATATCCAAAATTATCTGACTGCTTAAATCTGGTGAAATCAGATGAAGACTTCAGGGCCGGCCTCCTACTCCCTCACTTGGAGCAAAAGAAAGAATCAGAGCTTTTTAGATTCAGTGAATGAGGGAAAGGCTTATTGAATAACAAGGGTCTGTGTTACTGCAGGAAATAAGAATAATTTTTTTTCTGCAATTGCAGAAGAAACAAGTCTTTGACATTGGTGTTGCTCTACATAGAATTTCTTAGGCATAATTAAACAACAGATTCTATTTCTGGAAACAGATGAAATGAAAATGAGTATTACTTAAATTACAGAAGAAAAATCAAGAAATCCTTAACCTTTCCATTCACAAAAGTAAAATAGAATTTTTAAAACCTAATCCAAATAAATCCTAATTTAGTAACTTTGTAAACTTTGTTCACAAGGCCATTGAAGTGCAAGGTTTGAATGGTACTGTTACCACTGGAATTCATATAAAGTTTTAGCTTTTAGATATAACCTTACAAGGTTCTCTGACCAGAGAAAATTGCTTTAATACTCACTAGTTTGTGTATAAACCGAAGGTTGGAAACTCTGGGTTTTAAATCCCCGTGACTGAATAATTCAGAAATTTAAGATTGATATTGAAATTCTTCCCTGGCCCTACTCTTTATTGTGTCCAGTCTGAATCAGTTCTCATTGTCAAAAGAATCAGTATGTATTGAGGTCATTACAAGACCAGACAACACTTCTCTAGTCATTTACATAACAGATTTCACTTGATATCAGAGCCCAAGGGATTAAGCTCACTTCCTTCAGCCTGGAAGATGCTGTGTTGCAGTCTGACATAGTCCCCAGATGTTCCCTCTGTAGTCAGCAAAGATAAAGAGGCACTTCCATGGAGTGTCTAAGGTCATTAATGTGAATTTACTTCTGGAAGTGATATTTTTCTTTGTTTACTGTAAAGGAATCATAGGGAAACCAGCTTTGGCTTATGCATGCAAACAAAAACAACAGGTCCTGTGTGCAGCTCTCTGCTTAATGGGTGTTAAGCTGAATTGGTACACCAGCTCCAAGTTGTACCTAAACTTCAGAGAAGCCCATTTTTGATTACTGGGTCTATCACTGGACTTTAAATAACCTTTTGGGTTCATTTTCCTCTCGAACAGCTCTGCTTTCAGTAGTGAAGTACATATTCTTGGTTCCATCTCTACCTGCTGTTCTCTTCATTCTCTCATGTTCTTTCTGTTTTTACTGGGGGAAATTGAAGGGTGTGGGAGAAGAAAATCACATTCTAAATTTATGCTTTGTTTATTTGAGCTATTGTTTGTATATGACTAGTTTAATCATGCACAGCATTCACCCTTCATTACACTGAACATTGTTAGAAGTAGATGCCTCTGAGCACAATAATGCCTAATTTACATTAATCTTGCTTTGCTCAATTCTTTTATAGTGATGCAAACATGTGCCACAAATTGCTCTCCATTTTTTAAACCCCAATAAATACATAAACTACAATCCCATATTAAGCAGCACTTAATTTGCCGAACTCCTCTAAAGTAACTAAAAATGTTACAGTGTTCTCAATTCTGCAAGAAAGAACCAAAATATCTTAAAATGGGCAAGAAAACAGTGTATGCATAATGATGCAAACAGGTAATCAATTTTTCACAAGCCACAAATAAATAAGTAATCATTCTTAAATCCTGGTTTGGTTTTTTTGGTTGGTTTTTGTTTGTTTGTTTGTTTTTGATTGTGTGTTTGTTTTAATTTCTTCCCTTTCCGTCTTCTCTGCTTTCCTGCAAGTACAGGCCAGTCAATATCATTTACTTTGTTAGGGTGTCTAGTCCTGTAGCCAAATATAGCTTTCATATAGTTACCACTGAAATAAGAATTAACTCTGTTTTCTGTTTAACTTCTTCAATATATACTGCCTCGTCATTCATTACAATTGTTAAAGTTGTACTAGAAGTTCTCTTGTGGGTTTTTTGTTTTGTTTTGTTTTTTGTTTTTGTGGATTTTTTTTGTTGGTTTGTTTGTTTGGTTGGTTAGTTTTTTTCCAGAGAAGTCTGCACTCTTTCAGTGCATTTAAGAGTTGATGATGCTCTATGACTTGTACGTAATAGCCCAGGAACCACAGAGGTTGTGGAGTAAAGCAAAGATCCACCCAAAGAGAGACTATCAAATGCTGAGTTGGCTACTCAGCAGAAGAAAACAGGGTACTTTCCATCTCTCAGGTGACCTAGATTTTCTCTTTTACCCAGTGATGATGGTATTCACTCCTCTTGTGGTTTAAATAAAATACTCAAGCAGGCCTGGAAAGAAAAGAACAGCACAAAAGACCTTACAGTAAGTATTATGACCATTAAGTCTGATGGCTATATTTTGTCTTATTACTGTCCCTATTTTGTTCCAGCTGATATAGAATTTCATCTTAAGCAGCAGACCATCTTAAAAAAAAAAAAAAAGTGTCTGAGAGTATCTCCAGCTATATCTAAGATATACAAAGTATCGTAAATCCTCATGAAAATTCTCCTTCTTAAAACAGATAAGTTTTAACACACGCAAGGGACCAAGTTACATCTCCATATTATCTAATCACCAATCAAAACGGGGTTGTCATTCTTTGTTTCTTTCTTTCTTTCAGTAACACTTCCAGATAAGACATTTCTTGTTTGGTTGCTGGTTAAAAAAAAAAAAAAAAGTATATATATTAATCTCCTGAGGAAGGGCTGGTGTTGAAGGTTCCACACAAGATCATGTTTCTGTCTGTCGCCTCTTTTAAGATGCCTGGGATATGGTCTAATTGAGGTTAACTCTATGTTCTACTCCTAGCTCTGGAGAACTGTGCGCATGATTAGCCACCTGCCTATGCTGTGCAATTACCTCTGAACTCATACCAAACTCCTCCCCTCCAGACATGAAAGTAATACAGTTGTTTCAAAGACGGCTCTGGAACCCCAGTGACCTATATCTTGTCTTCACAGGGACAATTTAGCAAGACAAAAATCTTATCTGGGATGGGAACTCAGACCCTTACGTTCATCTCAAACATTCTGCATCAACAACTGTATAAATGAGTTTGTTCACATACTCAGAGATACCTGGGAAAGATGCAAACCACAGCAGAATTTGTTGCAAGGGCCATTGCTGAAAGGTGAAGGGCATTATTCTGCACACTGTCCTCTCCTCTCTGTCCTATATTGATTCTCAAGGAGAATTTTATCCATGAAAACTGTCAGAATTCCAAACTGGAACAGCTTTTAGAGGCGATTAACCTTCTCCATGGCACAGCAATTTTCCCTCCTGAGGAAAGCCATATTATTTCAGTCTGAAGAAGGTGTCTATTACTTTAGAATTTAAGAACCCACATGTTTCTTCTCAGAGAGAGAAGCAATTACTTTTACTGCTGTGCTCAGCATGAAAATGTTTGGGGAAAAAATGCCTCTCTTAATCATATTTTGACATCTATAATTTGAATGGGGCTAAGTATATGAAAAACTAAAATATAAGTTAAAAGTGTGTACCTATAATAACTATCATGAAACTGTAAAATACGATGTATAACTTCTTAATATTTTGCTGTGTGGAAGTACATTTCAATGTAGTATTCTACATGGAACCTTTGAGGGTCTTTTCTCATTAAAAACAGTTTCAGTGAAAGATATTCTCATACACAAAACCATACGTTGGCTATCTGAGCAACTATGGGCCTTGATTTATTATTCATTAACAATTCTTTGTTAACAATTGAAAAACTTCTGCTGTGATAGAGGAAACTCCTCAGTGTTTTTCTACATCTGAGAAAGAGGATTCACCCTGTAATCTTAATATTCAGCTTTGAATAAAGGGTTAGAATAACACAATACATGTTCTATTATCGGGTAATATATTTAATTTTGAAGGTCCTTTTGTTTCTTCTATCAGTTAAAGCACATGGAAACACTGACACAAAATAGCACTTGAAGAAGTGCTTTGTCCTTCATTTTCCCTCCAGCAAAGGAAAGGATAACATAACAGTATAGCCACAAAAAGCCATCTCAAAGGATTTGCCTTTGGTTTGGACCATAGAGGTAAAAAATGCCTGGGGTGTAGCAGGTGTAGTGGGGCAAGACCATACCCACCTGTGTGCCAGCCTGGTCCCTTTCCCTCCTGAAATTCTCACTGCATTTTCAGGGGCTGGTACAGTGCCAGACAAATGCATTCTCCCAAGGTATAGGGGACTGTCTACTTTAAACTATTGGCCACCTTTCACAGTTACAACACTGCTGAGAGGAAAGCCTGTGGGAGAGATGTTTAATATGCCACAGTAGATCTTGATGTCGTGTCACCTATCAGTGCGAGCCCTTCCAAAGCTTCCTAGAAATCTACCACTCAATCAGTTAGCTTACCTTTCTTTTACCCTTCGCTCTCTCTTAGCCCTTCATTTCCATGAAGGAAATTTATAGACCCCTAGGAGGCTCAGAACAGTCCAGGGTTATGTGTAACTAATTTTTGGTGACAGGACTGTAATGTGTATCCCCCTCTTCCCTGGTTCCCTCACAGCCTCATCCCATAGGAGTTTTCCTTTTCAGAGAGTTTGCTCTGTGAATGGTTTCTAGAATCACAACTGCTGCAAAAACACTGGATAACCTCAATCTGTATTATCTTTTGAAAAGAATCACTTAATTAAAGAGGATGGAAAAGGGGACAAGGGATTGTTAATGACTTGAATATTTTGTTCTTCACTACAGCTCGCTGGAGCCTGTGAGTGAATTAGTATAATTCAGTCTCTAAGTGATTAACTCAGGAATTTTCATGAGCAGTAAATTTACTGCAAAAATTAGGCCAAAAGGTAAAAAATATATTGGAATTATCATCAAAAAATCACTCTCAATACAAAGTTTATGGCCAAATAAACATTATGAAAAGGAGCATTGAAAAACACATTAATTTGAGGACACTTTCCCCCCTTGTTCTATTTCAAGAGAGTAACAGGAAGATTAAAGCAGTAGGAGAGATATAAATGTCATACTAGCAATTTGTTTTCATGCTATTGAAAAAAGACCTGTAAAAACAAACAATCTGCAGAGACAAGAAAAGGTTTGATCGGAATCAGTGTTGAGGAAGCAGGACAACCATCTACATTAGAATTTGCAAAACACAGTTTTGAAGAAACCACTAAAAATGATTTTACTGGGTTTCTAAGGACTCTTTGAAGCTCAGTTCTGCCCTCCCTAAAATGTTTCCTTATGTTAAAGAAAAGCTTGTATGAGGTCCAGGTAATTCAGTTGCCAGCTGTGCTGAGTGTTGCCAACTCTTTCTATGTCTTATTTGGTACCAGCTCAGAAATGATAATGTGTAACCTGTGAATGAAAAGACCAAGCTATAGCTTTAAAAAAAAATTCTGAATAGTACATATCTCCAAAACTTGAGGTGATTTAAAACAGAGTAAACCTCCTTTCCACCTTAATGACTGTTGACATATTAGTGACTTGAATTAATTATCACCTTCCGTGACCCAGATCTTCCAGATATTTAATTTAATAGAAATAAGTTTGCAGTTGTGTTTGTAACTCACATCATAAATTACACTTCTGCAGATTCAGGGTGGTTCTGTGTTTTGTATAAAATAAATGAAAGCACATTTTTATATATAATATTGCTGCATCTTATTGGAAATGTTCCATGAGAGAGTTGAAGCTGTTGGACACTCTCAATACCACATAAAGTGATTCTGCATAATTATACCCCACTATTGAAATTAGGAGTAGAATGGGACTTCAGAGCCACTCCCTATATTAGGCAGAAGACATAAAAATAGGTGTGACTTTGGTTTTGTGCTTAAAACTCTCATCTGGGTTTAGGAACAGCAGTACAGGTTTTGTAAGCAAATATTATGAAAGGAAAGAATTCTAGTTGGCCAAGTAAGTCCATGCTTACTAGGTTTGACTCTTGTCTCTTAATTCTGCTTCTGCCTCCAACATTGTTTCTCTCTTGAGCAGCTCATCTGATCTTTGTGACTATAGAAGAGCATAAAGACTTACTGAAAAGAGAGCTGTTGGGCATCTTTATTAACATCATCATGCTGCTTTGAAAATATGACAAGCCATAAAACTGCAAAATAGTTTTATTGTCATTGTGTTCCGAGAAGTGGCTAATCTCCCATAAACAATGATCATAGGTGTTTTATGAGTCAGAGAGGTGCCGTCAGTACTGTCCCTTATGAAGCCAGGTTGTCAGTTAATTGTACCTATATTTTGACCTGTTTCTTGGCTGCAGATTTAAAATAGTAAGATTTAGGCTATCAAACATAACACTTTTATTCAAGGACTTCTTCTAATAAAAATAATTAGAATAAAAATAATTAAAATTTTTTAAAATATTTTTTATCTAATAATAATAAAACCCCTGTAATATAGTACTTCATGAAAATAAATGTGTCTTTTCAGGTATTCAGAAAAAGCTGAACTTCAGTCTTCCTTTACTGTTTTTCTTTCTCATATCAAAAAAAAAAAAAAAAGAAGAGGGAATCAAACTGACAGAACTATAAAAAGTAGTCCATTCAGAGAAATTTGGAGTATAGAATAGTAGCATAAGAAAAATTGTTGACAGCTACAATATTAATGAAACAAATCCAGATTTCAAATCCCTCTGTCTATCAGTTACTTTTTTAAAAATTCAGCTGTTGCTTGAGTTCAGAAGTGATCATTATCCTTCCAGGGCTCTTACCCTGCAGGTTAACAAGGTTGCAAGCATCAAGTCTTGGTTCAGCAAAGCACTTCACCAGTCTGTAGTGGAGTGAGGTGATAGATCACATATGCTTCAAACATCCCCTAACCCCACTTGCTCAGAGTATATTGAAAATAACATCAGTCTTGCAAATTAGACATTGCAAAAAACTATTGAATCATGCTGCCTATCTCCCTGGCAATTTTTCACTAACCACGTTGGGATATTTGTAGTGGGCTAATAATTTTTATTTTCAGTGTTCAAGACATGGAAATTTTCATCTGAATCCCATTTAACACAGAAATCTATTGAACTCCTAGGAAAGCTGGGGGTTTCTCCTTCAGTTGTTACACCTAACTTGGCTTTTATCACTTTTGTACCACCCCTATAAATCTCCATGGTGAAGCAATTCAAATTGGTCTTTCTAAATATTTTAAACATTTAGGAGCCATAATACATATAAATTATTTTTGAAACAGCACAAGAAATGAATAAGGAATTGATGTAAAGAAGAACATGGCAATATGTAACATGAAAAATAATTGCATATAAAAATAATTGCATGTATAATATAAACCAAATGAATTACTTTAATTAATAATTTCTGTACATACCCAAATGAAAATGCAGGAAATGAAGGATTTTTTAATAACAATATTTTTATGCTTTCTTGTCTGAATATAAAAACTCTAAACCAAAATAATGTTATCTAAATTGTGCTTTTTATTGCACCTTCTTATACTTTATCTTAAGTGTTTGAGAATTTATGTATGCATCTTTTCATATATTTATATCATTCTTTAAGGCAAAGCAATTTTACAAATGCATAAAAAAATATGAATAAATTCCTTAATTCAAGAAAAATTACCATAGAGGCATAATTAGACATCCAGTCACTTCAAAGTGACTGTATCTTTTCTTTGAGAGCTCTCCTGTATGTATCTTAATATCTTTGTAATGTCTTGCTTAGAATTTTATGTCATTTTCGAAAGACTGTCACACTTCAATCATACACCACAATGCTTTTATCTCCTGCCACAAGACTGAATGGTTTTCTGCAAGCCTGCCTTAAAAAAAAATGAGCTGACTTTTTCATAACACACTGTATGAAAAACGTGTAAACTACTCTCTTACCCCTACAGTTGTTTTCAGAAGTACTACTGTCCAGTTCACTGCTTCTGTAGAACACCTGTGATATTTTTGTGTCTTTCAGAATCAAGGAATGACAGAATCACTTAATTTGGTAAAGATTTCTAAGATTATTGATTCCAACAGTTAACACAGTGCTTGCAAATCTACCACTCACCCACATCTGCACAGCTTTTAAGTGCCTCCAGCAATGGTGACCCCACACTCCTCTGGGCAGCTTGTTCAAGTGCTTGACAGCACTCTGACATTTTTTTCCCTAACATCCCATCTAAACTTCCCCTGATGAAACTTAAGCCCATTTCCAATTTTTCTCTTGCTTTTTTACCTGGGAGAAGAGACTGAACCCCACCTGGCTACAACCCCCTTTCATGCAATTGTAGAAAGTGTGAAAGTGGTAAGTCTCCCTTCAACCTCCTTTTCTTCAGACTGAACAAATGCAGCTCTCTCAGCCACTTGTGCTCCAGACTGCATTACCCTTCTCAGGACGGGCTTCAGGGCCACAATGTCTTTCTTGAAATGAGAGTCCCAAAACAGGACACAGGACTCGAGGTGTGACCTCATCAGTCTGGGTACAAGTGGAAAATCCCTTCTCTGCTCCTGCTGGTCACGCTATTCCTGGTACAGGCCAGGATGCCATTGGCCTTCTTGGCCACCAGGGCACCTCGAGCCAGGGATTGACCTGCTGGTTCTTCCTGTTTCTTCCCACATCATTCACTGCAACTACAAGGATTGAGGAGGGCACATGTATCCCTGAACCCTTAACTAGTTATCCCAAGGCCCTGACATCCCTCTTGATTAGCCTTGGACTTGCAACTTAATTTCTGTCCACTTGTAAAATCAGTAATGGGTGGCAAACTGAGTGCTCCACAAGGATATGAAGATTTCTCATCACAACTTTAACCTGGGCCCCAGGGAGGTAGCAGACTTGTCCAAAAAGTCTGAATATTGGGCCTTCTCTTCACATTAGAAGAGAGACTCCTATGACAATGACCAAACTTTTTCCTCTATGGAAGCAGTTTTGACACGGGGCATGGACTGAGTTAACCTCAATGTCACCTCCGTGCTAGATGAAACGTCATCCTCATTATTGTCCAGTTTCATTTGTAGAGTGATTATGACTGGGTACATGGGAAAGGGGGGAGCAGACACAAAGGAGACATACCCCCTGTGTCTGGGAAGGAAACTTTCAACATTGTCCTCTATTCTTACATTTAAACATAATAAAAATGTATGTTTTACCCTTGTTCATTTCTACAACAATTCACCTTTTTTTTAATATGTTACTTCTGAGGGGCTGTAGTCAAGATCAGTGACCTGCCATGTCAGGCATTATGTGAGCATACAGGTATTTTCTGATGCTGGTTCTAAGTTAATTAAGTCTCCTTGTATTACTTTCCTGTCCTCAAAGCACCTCTTTAGTATTATCTGTGAATGTAATTAATGCTATTTACTTCTCTCCTGAGTTAGAGAAGATATTAATCCCTTACTTAATACAGATCCCCGCAGCACCGTGCTACACACCTCTTCCCATCTGGATATATTGCTGACGTTATCCTTTGTTTATGCTCTTTCATCCTCTTTCAATCTTTCAATGAGACAGTGTTTCTATTGAAGCCAATTTTAATTAATGTTGACAAAGATTTTTAACATGCATTGCAAACCAAATATATTGCAGCTATTGTTTTTCATGTCCCCATTTTTCTTTGCAGTTCTAGTTACAAAATAAATCAGATTTATCTTCTCCCTCTTTGTTCTTTCTGCATCTATTCTGCCTCTTCCTGCTAGGTGCATTAGCTTATGGAAATTTGTGGTCTTTTCTCTTGCTATGAGCTTTACTGTTTGAGGAAGAACAAGGACAAAGCAAAGCATGACAGTGAGCAGGATGGCCTCAGTCCAGCAAATCAATGAAACACATGGCCATCTTTAAACCCAGACATAATCTTGCTGGAGTCAATAGAAATACTTGCATGCTTGAAAGTAGCATCTACCAGCTCAAGGCTGCTGTGCTGAATATATAAAAGGATCATGTGCTAATCATCTCATATTTCCTTTTATATTTAAAAATAGTTTCACTAACCTTTCAAAGACCTCTTAATTCTTTCTGATATTTTAAGCATTGATGCAATACATATTTGAGGTAATATGTGTCAACACAGTAGCATGAAAAACATTCAGGTTTTCTGAATTACATACTTTCACTTCCCTCCATTATTCCCTAACCCGCCTCTCATCAGAACTGGAAATATTTCAACATGATATTCATATCACCTGTTTACACAATTAGCTTCATCGTACTATTTATTTATTCACTAAAAGAAAATCAGTATTTCAGTCACTTTTAAAACATCCTTAATTTTACCCCTCCTCAGGATATATTTAATTTCTTCTGCAGCAAATGAAATTGTACTTTACACCCAGCAGCATAATGGTTCTTGTTGACAAATGTTAATTATTTGTGTGGGTTTTCTGTTCCTGACATTTTTGGCTCTGAACTTATAATCAAAGCAAAAAGTAGGGGGAGGAGAGGGGAGGGAACTTTTTTGCCAAACAGCAGAACAGCTTTATTTGTGAATGTCATGGGAAGCTAGAAGGAGAAAAGAAAGCAACTAAGTAAATGCATTAGCCTGAGGGAAAGGATTTCTAAGAATGTGCTCTTACATCCAGCTGGGACTGGTCTCTTCTTTAGCTCAATGGATAAAAAAAAAAAAAGGAAAACAACCTCATGGCCCCACACCCCCAGAACATACAATAGGATTTCAGCACTCAGAGGTAATCTCCCTACCACAATTGAAACACAGCTTAACTAGCTTTAAATCAGACTATCTAATCAACTGAAATCCAATGAAAAATAGCTTCTGTTATGCCTTAGAAGCAGAGTGTGGATGAGGAGATTAGCTGGGGTGAGATTAATCACTTTAGAAAGAGAACTTTAACTACTTTTTAATAACACACAGTCCAATGTGGTTGAGAATATGGAAGCTCAGATAAAGCCTTTTAGAAAGCAAGAGCCATCAAAGCAGTTTGAATATGTCTAGCTGCTCACATACAGTAGTGGGCAGAACTCATTTTCATCTGTGCTCGTCTGAGGTGATTCGTTATCATCATTCTATAAGTTTCACACTAGGCAGAAAGAGAAAGACTCAATAGGGTTTTTTGTCATTAATGGTTGTCATTTTGATTAAAAAAAAAAAAAGAAATACTATGGCTTAATGGGTAAATGCAAATGACCTCAACACTGCAGTTTTGTACTTCAAAGAGGAGTAAATTTGTTTTGAAGTTTATTTGGTATATGAATTGCTGTCAGAGATAAGCAAAAAGTTTAGAACTCCCAAGGGCTCTGATAATGCTTCAGAAAGGAAAAAAAATCGAGAATTACCACACTTGTGATCAAACATAATAAAAATTAAGGCTAATAAGCAGCTTTTCTAATATCAGTCTAAAAGGTGAGCCAAGGAGGCTTGTGGAACATAACATTATCTGTTCAAAATTCACAAGGTTTGTTATCTTTGATTTTTTCCATAATTTTTTTCAATGAATATTGCTTCCACCCTTAAAGTAAAAATATTCTTCTTGCACAATATCACATCCACATTTAGCTTTTACAATCAAACTCCTATATGTGGGCAAAATTAACAGCTATGGTAGAAAGCTTTCTTCCCCACAGTTCCCTTGATAGGCAGAAGCAGGGTAGTAGCTCTGAAAAGATGATTTAAATAACAATTGAACCATTGTACATGAATGACATTTCATATAGACTCTTTGATTATCATATTCCTTGCTCCTAGGAGCTATAGGGCAGAAACAGAACACAAGATTACCCTTTCTATGCTATAACTTTTTTTCTCAAAAATGTCTCTCATTAAAGACATATAAAAGGCATGATTTTACTTTTGAACTATACAGACATCTCTTCGGTATTAAGCACAGATACATGTACATTTTTAAACATTGCATTGCATTGATGTTTTTGAATGTCATATTGTAATTGGAAGGTACTGCTAAGTAAATTTATGCTGATTTGTATCTCTTGTGAATCTCTCCTAGTAGCAAAGTTGTAAGTGTTTATATAGCCTCCTCCCTCACTGATACATACCGTCCTGCAAAACTTTCCAACAAGGCTGACTTTTCAGTTCTCAATACCAGCTCAGCAGCTGATGCCCCGTCAATGGCTATATTTTCTCTGAGTTTGCTTTTTAACAGCAGACATATACAACAAGACACAGCTCATTGTGTGTTTGCTTCAAAAAGAGAACCATGCTGTCAACATGACAAAATCAAGTACAAGACAAGCCAGGACACTGTAAAAATCAGTTATCCTCAACTGCATGTAAAGATAGCATAAAGCAAGGAATACAAGTTTTGACAAGGCATTTAAATACTCACATTTCTGAAATCAACCAAGTAAAAAATATTTCATTTTAAGCTTTAAGATGAACAGGAATAACTAGGACAGAGCCTGGATGTCTCTGCAATGTTTCTTATGCTGACAGACATACACAAAGGAACAGCTATGAGACTGTATGGGCAGCTCATTGCTGTCCTCTGGCTCAGCCTTCATCCATGGAGCACAGAAGGGAGGAGAGCCTTGGCTGTAGCTCGGTAGAAGCAAGCAAAGCAGTTCCAGAACACCTCAAAATGCTTCTGATGTTCTAACCAACATCTGAATAGGGACATCACTTGAACCCTACCTAAAAATTTTTTTGAGACTTTTAAGTATGGTACATGGTCTTTGTCTACCCTCTGTGACTAGGTGACAGCTCAACAGCTCTGAATGTCACCCGAAGCTGAAACATCAGGCAAGGTAGACAACTGCATTTTATTGTCAGTTTTCTGTCCCACATCAAATCAGCATGCAAACTCAATAAGTGTCATACAGTCTTCTACCATCTCATTTTTATCTATTCGCATTTTGCGAACACAAGCTGTCTTGGGGTGTTCACCTCACTTGAAGCATTCAAGGAATCTGCGTATGATTTTGCAAGTTTCACTGACTGTTTGTGGTGATAAATCTACAGAGGTGATGGAGTAAAACAGGCATTTCATTCTCATTTTGTAATTCAGACCTCAGTTTGGCTGAAAAACATTTTGGAAAACCCTCATTCTCTCTCCCCATGAATTACAAAATAAGACTTGAGGTTAGTTTTCCAGGTTTTGCTACTGAATTGGTCATCTAAAATTCGACCAGATGAAGCTAGAACACAGCCTCTGCATATCGGCTACATATTCTAACTTGAAGAGATTTTAGTTAGATAAATCAATACTTACAAGTCATGAATGTGTTAAGAAGTAAATAAAGCTTGATTTATTTCCGCTTACCCTTCAGAATATGTTTTGAACTGTAGCTACTAGTCTTTTACATATATGTGCTCTATCTTTCAGTCTTCTTTTAATTAGTCATCAGTTTATAGTAAAGCTGCCATGTATGCATAGTTTGTCAGAAAAACCTTCAGTACTACTATCACATTTCAAGAGTTCGGAGGGGGAAGAAGTGGCCTTCTGTTGCTGTGAGCAAATTTGTAGATTTATTAGTGAACTGAGGTTCATCCATGACTGACAGTTAGTATTTTCAAATGTTGTTTAAATTCACATCCATGAAGTAATTTCTATGTGCAAAATTAAATCTTTACACTAAGTAATTTCCACGGTAGGTTTTTTTTTTTTTTGGTTTTGTGTTTTGTTTTGTTGTTGGCCTTGTTTTTAGTTTAGGTTTGGTTTGGTTTAGTTTTGTTGGAGTTTTTTTGGGGGGAGAGTGTTTTTTGTTTTGTTGTTTCAGGTTTTTTTATCTGTAAAATACTCAGCTATAACTCCTCAATTTTGCAGTTAAGGCATTTCAGCATTCCATCAATAGTCCATGTGGTCTTCTTTCCTAAGATGAAAACTATGATGCTTAGTATTCTACATAGGGTGAATGCAATGGAATGAACTTGGTGATAGAACATGAAAAAGTAATTACTGGATTATGTGTTATTTCTTTTACAAAGGGCCCACAAAAATGTCTAAAAATCTAGGCCTGTTACTTTATCAGACAAAAAAATTTCTAACACTCTTTCACTTCTTTTTAAAGTCAGGTTGACTGTTGTTGATTTCCTTGGAGTTAACTGTTGTTTCATCAGCAAAGGGAACTCAATAAACATTAAAACTCAATAAACTTCAAAACAAATTATGAATTAAACTAATCACAGAAAATACACTTTCGGAGGAAAGAGAAACAGTTATTGATGTATACTTCTTCCCATGCTCTTCAGATCACCTTATGAATATCACAGCTTAAAAAGGCTCTGGAGGTAAAGTTGGTTTGGTTTCTTTCCTTAAGAGGCTGGGGCAAGGCTAAGCATGGATACAATATTTACTTCCTTTTACTAGACCATTTATAAAGATCCCAGTGAAAGGTAGCAATAGAAATTAAATTTATACATTTATTTTTCAATGTTTCATTTGTTGGTATTTGAAATCTTGTACTGCTTGTTGGAGTGAGGGCACAGAAAACTCCAGGTCTCAGCTCAGGTAACCACCCTCCACCTCAGAAAAATTTCCTTTTCAGTGTTTGTTAGAGTGAGATTTTATTCTTTTCTTTGTCCTATTCTTTTGTATCTTGCTGTGCACAGTGGAACTGCTCCTGTGTCTCATTTTGCACCTTACTGAGCTGTAGTAGGAAAGCCACTACCAGACCATCTCCTTTTGTCAAGTGGTTCCTAGGCCATTTCTTGTTTGTATCAAGTCAGCACTTACACACAGGTAATTTTGCCACAGCTAACAGCACTTAGTGTTTCTCCACAGGATACTGCAAAGTCTAAACACTTTCTGGGCTTATCACAGGGATTTCAAAATTGTCAGTATAAACTGTACCTATTCGGTAGAAATACTTGTTACTTTACAGTTTCAAAAGAAAAGTTTGGGGCTTGTCAATGCTTATAGAAATACAAACCTGGTTTCCATTGCTCTCTTCTTGAATTTTCCTAGACAGAGGATCAATAGCACAAACACACTCCAGCTGAGAAAACTCTTTAAAAATGTGTCTAAAGGCAGCGCCTTCTAAACAGAGCTGTCCATTAAGCACCCAAGTGAGATGACAATTCACTGTCAGAAGCTGTTAATTGAATAAAGAAACAGCAGCATACTTTCCAAAAAACATCTTCCCCTCATCAGTTTTTTTTTTTAATATTCTCAGTCATGTGAATATTTTGTAATTCCTTTCTATCCACATTATCAGTATATCCATTAAATTTTCATAAGATGCTAAAAATTAACTAAATATTTTGTATTCATTTAAAATTCATGCGTTATTTTCTATAAAGCTGTGAAATCACTAGTAGAAGAATTTCAGTGCCTGCTGATGCTCTGTGACTGCATTTATGTCAGTGAATTGGACATGCTAAGCTTTGTTCTCTGAGTTTAATAGACATAGCATGATCCACATTCAGATTGCCTACTGGAAAAGTTTCTGCAATCTCCAGACTCTTTTTTCATATCCAGGGAATGCTTGAGAAAGTGGTACCTTAGGTCAAAACTATTCCAGTGACCACTTAAAACTTTTCAGTGATGTTCATAATAAACATCTAGCACCTGGAAACATTCATGACCACTGCCTAACTAGTTTAGACACAGAACAGAATAAGTTTTTGAGATCTTGATTAGTAGGTATTCCACACACTAGAAAAATGTTAACACAACTAAAGGCATACTGAAAAAAATCCCCAAACCACCCTATATCTAATAATTATCACTTGATAGGATTCTTAAGATAAGTAGTTTGCATGGTTTAAGATGATAAATTCATGGAAGAGAAACCCATAAAAGAATATCAAATACAGAGAAGCAACACATGGTTTGCAGTAGCAGTTGCTGAGCTGAACATAGCTTGAAAACGTTTAGGGGTGATAATGGGATACTTTCCCTTCTTGTATATTCTTCATTTTCAGGTTCTAGGTAGTTTTTTGTTTGTTTGTTTGTTTGTTTTTCTAAGCTTGTAAAAAATCCTTTATTATTTGACTTCCTTTTCACCATTCCATGTGAAAGATAATATGTATAACACAGCAAGAATGACACGGACCCCATCCCTTCCTCAGGCTACAGATTTCACACAGGCTTTTGACATTTTGTTTGTAATTCAATGAATGATGCTGCGTCCACTTGGCATTCCGTCACTAGTGGTGTTGCCCAGGGCTCACTATTGGGGCCAGCCCTGCTAATATCTTTACTGATCTGGATGAGGAGATGAAGTGTACCCTCAGGAACTACAACACAATTGTGTGGGAGTGTTGGTCTGGAGGAATCTGGACTGATCGATTGACAGGCCTAGACCAACAGCATAAGTTTCAACAAGACCGAGTGCCAGGGTCTCAATAACCCCATGAGGTGCTACAGACTGAGGAAAGAGTGGCTGCAAATCCACACATTGGAAAAAGACCTGGAGGTGCAGGTCAATAGTCAGCTTAACATGATCCAGCGTGAGCTCATGGGCCAAGAAGGTCAGTGGCATCCTGGCTTCTAACAAGAATAGCTTGGTCAGGAGGAGCAGGGCAGTGACTCTTCCCCTGTACTCGGCACTGGTGCGGGCACACCTTGAGTGCTGTGTCCAGTTCTGCGCCCCTCACTACAAGAAGGACATTGAGGTGCCAGAGCATGTCCAGAGAAAGGCAACAGAGCTGGTGAAGGGTCTGGAGAGTAAATCATGAGGAGCAGATGAAGCAACTCGAGTTGTTTAGCCTGTAGAAAAGAAGGCTCAGGGAGAGCCTTATTGCATGAATGAAGATTGTAGCAAGGTGGAGGTTGTCCCCTTTTCCCAGGAAACCAGTGACAGGACAAGAGTATATAAACTCAGGTTGCACCAGGAGAGGTTTAGATTGTACATGAGGAAGAATTTCTTCTGGGAACGGGTTGTTAAGCATTGGAACGGACTTCCCAGGGAGGTGGTGTAGCCATAGTGTAGTCACCATCCCTTGAGGTGTTCAAGAAACATCTGGGCATGTTTAGTGCAAATGCTATGGTTTAGCTGACAAGGTGGCGATCAGTCAAAGGTTGGACCTGATAATCTTAGAGGTCTTTCCCAACCTAATTGGTTCTCTGATTCTGTGATTATCTGTATTATTAATGGATACCATATAATTCTGGATCTGTATCAGTCTCAGCATGTTTAGCTCTCTCTGGAGAGTAAAAATCAGCAGACTGCAGTAATTTTCTTTTTCTTGTTTAAAAATACAGCTTTTAAAAGACTGAGCAGAAAGGAGGATAGTCTCATTCAAATTACTGTACAGTGCAGTAGCCATGATGCACCTTGTGGTAGTAGACCTAAATGTCTCCCCTAAAATAAGCAGAGTATGGAAAGGGGAGATAGACCACTTTTCTGTAGCTTAATGGGATACTAGATATAAACTCAGTACTTATTCTTCATTAAATTTTCAGGAATGTCTGTCTCTTCTTCAATATGATCAAGTTTTACAGATTTCATGCTTATCACTTTCATTCCAGCCTAGACTTGCAAGATTGACTTAGCACAGGTCTTCAAAGTCTTCTTGATGTAACTACCTCAGGTTCCTTAAATTGAGAGCCCAGATTATGGCAATGTCCATATTTCTTTTAGGAATTTAACATTTAAATTCTCAGTTGTTCCTTGTGCTTTCCTATTGATCCTACACTGTAATATTTAATTGAAAGCAAAATTCAATTAAAAGAGAATGTTACTCTTGAAAAGTAATGAATACCCGCATGAATCTTTAAAAAACAGTTTTAAATATCTTCAGTATCATTAACATTTGTGGGTGATTTGTGGCATAAAGGTCACCTCTTTAGAGGAATTTTGAAAGCTCTTCATAATATTACATACTCATATTTCTTCATAGAAAATGAAACCTTTTCCTGCAAAGTTTACAATCAGCCAGTTAGCCTTTTGGACTTGCTGTTGGAAAAGTCAAATGAGCAATCTGCTTACAGCAGTCAATCAATCTCTCTGTAATATGCAAACTTAAAAAATAATTTAGTAATTTATAATCTTCCTATCCTATAGACAGGAGATTACATATTCTTTCTTTTTGTATCTTTTCCCCCAGATAAAATGTACCAGTCTACAACAGTATGTCATTTAGTGTTAAAAGTAATAGACAGATGGCTTTGCAGAAAACAATATTTTATTTCATTAAAGGTATAGCATGAAAAATATTACTTTTTCCACTTTGACTCACACGTCATCCTTGAGGCCTAAAGTTTTAGACCTATCAAAAGGTAATGAAACTGTCTGAATGTCTGAATGCCATGCTAAAAAAGAAACATTGACTGTATTGTAGATTGAGAAAGGAAGAATACATATTTACTTGGAGAAACCCCCACCAAATCTAAATCGTGTTTAGACATTCATGATTTATGTCTAAATTTTGACATTTACGGAGACATAAAACAAACATTGTCAACTGTATTCAAAACACTTTTAATTTGTTGATCATTTATAGCTTAGATTTAATTTACCATTTTTGTAATGATTTAATGACATTTTCAGTAATTTTTGCTTTTGACACTGAAACAGCATGGGGTTGATTTACTGTGTTTTCAGACTTCTGCTTTTATGTAAACACATTAGTATTTTCACAGCATGTTTGGAGCAAATGGAGCAAATTCTGATCCTTCTACACCTATGAAAAACCTATTAACTTTATTGAGCAGCAGAGAGAAAATTTGACTGAATTGCTGGAGTAAGTCAAGAGGAATCAGGATAAAAGATGAAAAACTTTTGCCTGTTCTGGAGGACAAGAGAAAACAATTTCATATAGCAATGAAGAAAATGGAATAAAGCAGCAGTCAAGACAGCTTCTTTGTCTAACAGCTTTTATCTGTTATAGCTTTTATTACAGCTAGGTTTACCAGCTTTCATAGTCATAGAAAATAAGTTCACATGTATAGATGGCTCAATACAATGCAAATGTGTTGTACACATAACATCTTTCAAAAAAGTGATCCCTAAATGTTCTCATGGACATAGGCAAAATTATTACAAAATTAAATAATAAAAAAAAAGAGGGAGGAAAAAAGAAGATAAATATGATAAAGCAGAGGATTCATTTTCAGAGGAGACTTGAGATTATAGCATCCCTATGAATTATAGCTTTCACTGGTAACAGACACTGCTGCTACTGCTGAAGGATTTTTTCTATTTGCGTTGCTTGACTCCTTTATGCCACTACAAAAAGCAAAAGAAACATCATATGTCTCTATTTCACCTTTTTAGCAAGCAGGATAAGTCCTGAAAGGCAAAGGTTCTGGGATGTGTTTAGTGAGAATTGACATGTTGGATCTAATTCTGTTCTGTTAACTGTGAAATGCCATCGAAGTCACTTACACAGATGAAACTAGCAGGAGATTCTGTCTTTTACTTCTGAAAGTCTGCTAGCAGTGTCAGAGAGCAGAAACTGATCTGAAATCTGTTTAACTTATCTCATGTTCTGTTCTTTTCGCTTTTCTCAAAATGTGACAAACGATTTTTTTTCTAGACCTTATCTAGCTTCCACAGAAATGAATGAAGAACTCCTTTTTTGTTTGTTTGTTTGTTTGGTTTTTTTTTGTTTTTTGTGGTTTTTTTTTTTTTCCCTACTAGTGCTCTGTGATCTGTAGTGGAGTCTTGTGAGCAAGTAACTGACCTATGTGGGGCTTTTTTGCTAAATCATAAGACCTTATGCTCTAGGGTGCCAGTCTTGTAAATCTTATCCATTTCAATTAGATCAGCAGGACTACACTTAAAGATCTGGAATGGTTCATTTTCAGTAATCTCCTTTCTCTAATTGTAAGTTCCCTGCTACTGCACTGTAGGTTTTAAATAACAAAATAATTGGCACATGAGATGTCTGCAGTTATGTATGTAAGTTCAAATTCAGATAAATATCCCTTGTCCAAAGAAAATTTGAGCATGCATTTGACCCAATAAAAACTAAAAACTATTTAAACATCTTCTTACATGACACAGAAGTTTTCCTGTATCATCAGAGAGAAGCTGTATTTGAGTCTACCAACAGGTAAATGTACCTACAGGCAATATTTCAGTTCTAATTAAACCAATTTTTAACCCTCTATAAAGGAATAGGTGGCCATTTATAGGAAAATCTGTGATTTGTGTGTGCAATTACTGAAGTTGTACACACAAATTGGGTTGAAATTAATCATTTAAATTTGTAAACATATGAATTTGGGAAAATCAGACCCCCATGCTTTAGAATAAGATGTAAATTGTACAAAATGTGGCTGAACCAACACCAAGTAAGAATTTTAATTTGAGGATTTCCCCAATTGTGTACTTAATGTTATGCTAATTTTTTTTCCATTAATAGCTAAAAAGATCCATTGCTTTGGTTTTCAATGGGCTTGTTGCTATTGAAAAAGATCTTTTGTTCCATAGCAAAACTGTACAGTTCAGGCAGAATGATAGCATGCTGGCTCTTTACACTTTGGATGCTAAAAAGCCTCAGGCAAAATATTTTGCTGAAAAAGGCAAGCCTGACTCCATTCATTTCACAAGTTCTGCCCTCTTACACTAGCTGTGACTTTGTCTCTTTATTTAATGATTCACTGAACCCAGATATTTGCATAACAGCCTATATCTATATGAGCTAAGTGTTAGCCATCTTTTTAAAGTGATCAGTTTTGAAGAGTAAGAATATATTCTTTTGTCCTGGGGCATCCTTCCAGCAGCTGTTGTTGAGATGTTATAAATAAATCACAACACTATTGCAAAATGAAATTAGCAGAAACAAAATCTTACGCCTCCCTCTTTTTGAAAGGTGACTTTGAGACTGAAAATTCTATGTTGTTTTGAAAGAGGCCTCTGCTTATCCACCGAACCAAAAAGGATGGGAAACTCTTCAGGAACTACTATTGATTTTAAACATCATTTAGACCAAAGAATAGATTTCAAGTGACCTTCTGCTGTGATAACAATACCTGTAAACTTAAAAAACAGCTTTGTCTGAAGGAAGTCAAAGTCTCAGCTTGGAAACACAATATATAATGATTTAAGTTTAGTTTAAACCACTAACCAGTAATAATATACCAGTAGATACATCAAAAAAGCCCTCTACTGAATCAAGAATTTTGATCTTATTTTGATGTTCTGCTAAATTTTCAGTAACCACAAGCACCCAATACAATCATTCAAAGTGTTATGTTTGGCTTGGTTTAAAACAATCTTTACGCTCTGTTTCGCATTTTCCATTTTCTTTCATTTAAAATTTCTTTTACAATAAAAAAAAAATTTATAATATATTTGTGTTTACTGTCAGCATATAAAATAAGAAAAAAAGAAAAGAAAGAAAAGAAAGAAAGAAAGAAAAAAAACTAAAGAAAAGAAAAATTAAAGAAACCCAAAGGATTTACAATTAGATTGGAAACTTCATTCCTGACAATAAAAAAACATAATAGCAAAGCTACAGTCTTATTCTGCATGACTATCAGTGCATCAAAACAGTCTTTAATCACTAACACATCTGCATTTGTTCATAAATACTTTGTGAAGGGGATTTTCTCCTGAGTTTGCATGGGGTCTGTGAACAACCCTTTTCACAGTAGATGATGACTTACTTCTCATAAGACTTTTAAATATTGCTAGAGAATTCTGTTGAGAAGTACAGAAATATCTCTTTCTGAGCAAGAATAAGTTACGAGATTTATGAAAGTTCAATTTACATGAGATCTGTGATAGCATGACAGTATAATTTAGTAAAAAGTATGGCTATATGTAGCACCTTGTATATAACTAAAATCTTTTTCCAAAAAGGGCCTGGGATTACCCATTTTATGGTGGAGTTATCGATTAGCATGTCTTAATAGACAGACCAAATCCTGGTTTCCCACATCACCATATATTCACCTTAAACTTGCAAACACACACTCTTCTTCTAGTTGACCTTGATATCATTTACATATTTTATTAAATAAGTTGAGCATTTATTCCTAGGTGAATACTCAGTAATCTCTTTACGTATGAGGGAAAGGGGAATAGAAACTCTCTTCTCTAGCTGTGACTTGAAAGAAAAGAGTGACCTCTGCTGAAGCATGTCACAGAACTCACATGGCAGGTGACAGCTCCATGCTATGATTCAAAATTGCTGCAGCTGAGAAGCTGGCATTTTCAAGATGAATTGGAGGGAAGAGTTTTTGCACTGTGTATTTTGGGTATCACGCTCCTGCAGTAAAATGCCCGCTGCAAATTTCTTTCCAAGTCCTTCAAATCCCCTCAAACCCTGTGTAAGGAGCACTGGACCAGATTCTTTCTTGTTGGCTCCCCTGTGTGATGTAGCTGCTGAATTCTGTAATTTCTTCATGATTTTGCAGAAACTTTTGTAGACTTTTCTTCTTGCCTGCTGGCTGTGTAGGCATTTACAAATGTACATAGGTTCTTGTTTCAATTATTTATAGTTAAATTTGGTTCTGGGAAAACAAAAGCATACATTTAGAGACAAAAATGTCTATTTATTGTAGTTTATTTCACCAGGGTCTAAAACAAGTATCACAGAATTATACATTGCTTCCAAGGAAGAGGACAGGAATGATTCTAAACGTTTTTATTTTTTGTTTTTAGAAGTTGTTAACAATTATTTTTTAGTGTCCATGGCAACAGTGGGACTCTGCTTCTGTTACATAACCTTAGCATAAAACCCCTGTCTGCGTGGAAGCCACGTTTCACCAATACCTTAATTTTAAATCATAATTTTGTGCTATCACTATTTTTCCTAGAGAGATGAAGTCTCATTTTGAACTTGTCTCCAATAGTTTTACATGGATGTCAGCCTCACACAGGAAAAAAGTTCAGTTTCACCCACAGCAGTGAAAACCAAAACAGAAATAAGGTCACGCTGGAACTGCCATAATGACAAGAGTTCTCATCACTCAAAACTTTTTTCACAGCTCTTCCAGCTGTTTTCCTTCATGTACAGAGTCATACTCCTTCAAAATATATGCATGTTGCCCACAAGTACACACTGAGAAAAAACTAGGAGATCAACTCACCTGGATGGCGGTTTCAGTGAAAAGGGATAAATAAAAGTAGTACACATGCTATAACACATGCCAGCAAAATAGGGATGGAGACACATCTTTCATGAAAGGGTCTCCCTTCTCCTGAGCCCATGAGAGGAAATCCTAGCCACTGAGAGAAGAATTTAGTCACATTTTCACAGCTGAACACTTTCTTGCACAATTTGCACATGTACACATTTGCTTGAAAATCCAGATGGTGAGAGAGGGAAACACTGCATTATCAAACATACAAATTATTCCTCTGTCATTTTGCTTTATGACTTTCTTCTGAAATCTTTCATGGTTGTTTAAAAAGGAGGCAGCATCTGATCTGAACATGCATTCATGTTCAGCTTAAAAATTGGAAGTATTAGCTTATATAGTTACAAAAGTATGCACGGTTCTTATAAGTAGCAATGATATACATTAATCTACTTATTAGCTCCATTTGCACTACCGAGTATTTTTTTCACCTTCCATCCGATTTTTAACAGCTATCCAGCAATATATTCAGCTGAAAGGATCTGTAAATAAGACCAGCACCTGGATTAGAAATATTCCTTAAAAATGAACATCCAATGACTGGAACAGGTGCTATTTTAACACACATCTTGGAGACAACATATAACAGATACCCACACTAAGTTTGCAAATAATAGTGTGATCTCAGAACATGAAAACTTCCTGCTGAATAACTTGGGGAATTACAGTAAAAATTCTACTTCCACTGTCAACATTGCATTCACTGCAACTTCTGAAGTTGCAACTCCTTAAGCTGCAAGAGGAGTGAGTGATCCTATCCCCTAGGAATTTCCTGGGAGAAAGGAACCCTGTAATATAAAAAGGGAATGAAGATATATGGAGGCCTTTTTCTCTCATGTATGAAACATTTAGCAGCTGCCTATTTGTAAAATTAAAAATAGTAAATTATTACTTACTTGATTTTCATGAGTTGTCTGTCTTCTGCTATTAAATGGTTCTGGGTTACCAGGAATATTAAACAAAGCAAAGGCATATTTTATTTATAAAGTACTTCTCAGAATGTGAGCTGGCAAGTGCAAAGGCTACCAGCACTATCTAAAGCTTTCTTCAATTTTTATCTTTTATATGTTGTTTTCTCCAAATGTATAGACACTCAATGCTGTCAGGTTTATGCATTTTAACATGCTGCATATTTTCTGTAAATAGCATTTCTGGCAGAATCTTTTTATTACTAAAGAGTTACTGTTTTCCTTTATGGGGAAGCATAGTCAGCGGGATTATAAAAAAAAAACTTTGGGGACATAACTCTATGTTGTCCAGTAGCAGCAGACATGGAGTAGATATACAACATTTATTGCATATTAAAATTCAAAATTTTAAATGACTATCAAGGTCTTGAATTATGACTTAAAAATGCATGGCAGAATTTTTTCCAAGTCCATCAATGGTGAAATGGTTGAATCTTTTATTCATAACATTCCTGATTTTACATGAATTGCTTCTCTTCATAGAAGACTATTGTAAGGAATGCAAACTTCTTGACACTAAGAGAGCTTTAGCAGATTAGTAATTAATAAGCTTGTTGCTACATCTTATTGGCAAAATTCCTGTTACTTTCAATGAGAGCATGATCGGGCTCAAAGTCATCTGAAATTTCTGTGAATGTAAAGGCTGCTCATTTCTTTCAGCTACTTTTGAACTCTAATAAGGTTGATTTTGTTGGAACTTATTACATCCTTACTGGAAGCAGAATTTGACCTCAGCTGAAAAGATTGCCCCTTCTTTCACTTTTTTTTGAAAAAGAGCTACATTTTCATAATAGTGTCAGGGTACGCGCACAAATCTCATTACCCAATAATAGGATTTGTCTACATACCTCCTGCTCAGTCTTTTGGAAATGTACATGTCCCTCAGCATGGGTTATTTTTTTTTCCTTGTTTCCATTTACATATGTCTATGAGTACAATAGCTTATATTCTATATAACAGCTTCAGTCAAGAAAAAGTAGCTAAGTATATAATCAAGAAGGAGGAGAAGATATCTTTAAAGTACAAAATCAACTTTGGAAGCTAAACTCTCACATTTGTTACAACGATTGAGACATTTGAGAATAAAAATATGCCACAGAGGTGAAGCAATATGTAATAGAATAGCTCAAATATAACAGCCAAATGCTAAAACAGTGTTTAATTGTAGTCTGCAGTTCAGATATCCTCAGACTGGATCTGCAAAAGAAAAGTTGTCTTAGTAAAACTTGAGATACTAACATTTTAAATTGGGGATATGAAATACGACTTAGTCAAGTTAGTTTTCTGGGGTTTTGTTTGTTTGGGTTTTTTTGTTGTTGTTGGGGTTTTTTTGTGAACTGGCTCTGCTCTGCATTTCTTTCAAAGTAGTAAAAACAGTAAAGGAAAAGAATTGAAAATCATTTTAATCTTTACTACTTTACTTCCAACCATTAGTTCTATAGCTGTTCTGATATAACGAGTTATAGAAGCTGACTTAAATATTTTATTCAGAATGTGGAGCAGTAAGTTTTTGAGAAGCCCACACATAAAAAATTTAGGGGGGAAAAAAGCACAAAACCCCATCAACAATCCTTCTGGCCTCCCTCTCCCCAGACAACAAGAAGTAAACCACAAGAAGTATTATGGAATAAAAAAACAGATAAACAGACAAACATATCCTGATCATTCCTATATACTGTGAATCTCTCTGGAAAGGCTCATCTCTTGAAAGATGCACAAGGAACAGCTAGAAATTTGGTCTGTCAATACAAGGTTTTCCTTTGCTTTATTTCTCCTGTCTCTGTATCACACCACCAGTCTCTCTTCTTATGTTTTTTAATCTTTTTTTCTCCTTATTAAAACAGTTGCTTAATTTAAATAAAGAAACATATTTTTTGTGACAAACCATTCTTAATTTACCTTTGTTTAATTAATCTTCTGGAAAGTTAAGGTCCATCTGTCTTTCTTGTTGAGAAGGTCGGATAAGATGTGAGGTCACTGTTTTGATATGAGGTTTTGCTCTGTGTGCATGCGTTACACACTTGATACAGAAGGCTAAATTTTCATTTTTCCTTGAAAGTGTCCTAAGTCTTGTTGCTATGCAGTTTAGCCATAGCAACAAACACAAAAGCCACTGTGTAGTTACTTCCATTTTTCCTTCCAGAGAGTTTGCCTAGTAAAGAAAACAAGCTAGATATAGCACTGTCAAAATAAGTGCAGCATTTTCTGTGAGGGACGTCAAACATTTCACCTTTCAAAAGATTATACTGTGCAAAAATGCTAAGCAAGAAGGTGGAGAGGTTATAGCTGAGATATCCACGTCTTCTTGACACACAGGAAAGGATGGAAAAAAGTAATTGCTGTACAAGGAGGAGTCAGGTTTTCTGTTATATGGTTATCAAAGATAAAAAATGCCATGATACATTTTTTGTCTTTTCCAATATAGTGGCAAAAAAATATTTCAAATAACCAGACAAAAAAAGGGGTAAAACCCTAGCCTTCAATACTTAAATTTATGATATATGTGATGCATCTTTGCGTAACAAAAGTTGTTATCCCTCTTTTCTAGTCAGTAATAGCTTACAATCAACATTATACTGATCTAAAATAAACCTACATAAAGTTTGTGAGACAATATCCCATTCTATTGCAAAGATATATAAAGGATTTCCTTGTAGCTGAGGTAAGGAGTGTGAGGGAAGATAAATAGTTTATTTAGCAGATTCTTTCACAAATTCCCCCATGATTTCCTGTAAGTCATGCAAAGGTAATTTTCATTGTGAAAGAGAAGTTTGGCTTTCCATCTCTTTCTCTTTAAATGGGACTTAGATTTCTGACTGTCATTTCCTTTATGGAAAATCTTAATAATTGCCTACGCAATCTTTCTTTTCAAGCTTGTAAAATAAGGAAATTATAAAAATAACTCAGGCACTGTAAATTTAAAATTCTTAATAGCCAAAAATATCTTTTTAACTTTGGATAAAAAAGGTTAAGGATCATATTGACTATTACAGCAGTACTGATTTATTTAGTTCTGCTAATATACCTAACCAAGAATTTGAAACATTTCCATCAAAATGACTAAATTAGGATATGCTTATGAATATAAATTAATTGGTTTTAAAAAAACTTTATCTATTTCAGATATCTTAAAAGACACATCCATCATTTTAAATACACCATTACAAACACTAGTTGGCTACACTTTTCTGTGCTGGACTTCAGCCTCTAAGTTTGCCTAGTGATTATAAGCACTTCACATAAATTAACCAAAACCTAAGAATTTTGTCTTTGCTGTGCCAGGGATAAAAATCCTCTGTTAACTGGAAGTATGTGGTACATCAACACGTAGAAAAGAGAAACCCTTGAGAAGTTCAGGGTGCAAATGGAGTTCCTAGTTTTCAATGTTCTGTGTGTTTTCAATTTCAAATAATCTAAGTGGAGCTCTCTTGCTGTTTCAAGAACTGAGACCTTAATTCCAGTTCTTCCACCATTTCTTTGTTACAGCTGTGAGGGATGTTAACATTCTTTATAGAGAATAGAATTAGAAAAAAACATTTCAATGACAGAAGAGAAAACCAGAAATATATAACTTTTTGTTCATTTTGTAATGTCTCTATTTGACCAAATTTTAGAGTCTACTTTTTAGTTCTTATTTTTTCTTGATCAATCCCATAATTTCAAAATGTGATTGATTTCCAATTGCTGATATGGACTCCAGTTAGGTTGTTTTTGAAAGGAACATAATTTATGGATATACACAAGTGATGTAAATGGATTTATTTCGACAGGAAAGAAAACTATAAACTATTTCTTAGAGTATAAATAGAATTTGGCCAAAATTTCTAGATGTACTGTGATGCAGACATATGTAATGAAATTGATATCAATCTCTTTACCAAATCTCTTTACCCCAGTTGCCTCATTGAGTGAGAGTAAAACTTTCAAACTGAATAAGGGAAATTGTTCAATCTATTCTCTGGTCTACAAATAGTAGAAACAACCCTAATCTCAAAACCTGCCCATAAACCTTTCTGTCAGTTCCACCTCAGTACGGCATGGATAGACTCGTCTTTTTTCTTTCACCTGCTACCTTGCAAGGGATACTCTTTGTCTTGTGGAAGAGTGTGTGTGCAGGCAGACTTGAAAAATTCTGACCTTAATAAAATACATTGCCATCACAAAATTACTGGTTACATTTATCTTGTTCATTTCTTCCTCCAGTGTTGCTCCTTTCTAAATAAAAGATCCATTCCAGTTTATTTAAGGAAGGGCTTCAAGATTTTCCCCTCTTTTAAGTCAGCCCCTTTGATGTCATTGAAAACAGAAAGCTTTTTTTTTGATTGTTTCATGAATTTTGAGGCTTCATTCAGTGTTATGTTTGAACCCAGTTCCAAAATGGGCTGCAGTAAAAAACTGTCTCCTCAGAAGTAGAGTTTCTGTCCTTTTCATGAAGTTTCCATGTACCTTAGAAACATGCACTATCACTCTGAGAATCCTTTCACCTTACTTAAGGGTCAAAAAAAAAAAAAAAGCTTTTCTTAATGAGTTAGTCATCCAAAACTTTCTTTAAAATCAGAAAGGAAAAACAGGCATCTCCTGACAGCAACTCATTTAATCCTAACATAGATAAATACCTAGGATCAGTCATATGAGTCTTCTGTTTGGAACTGCCCATATTTCTCTGTTGGCCATGTGGGCAAAGTCAAGGTTTCAACAGAGCAGATGAAGATTAAATGTTGAAACTGTAATTATTTGCATTTAAACCTGCACTGTTAGATAGGGTGAATACTGTCATTTGTTTCTCCTTTCTTATGGTGGGGGTTCCCATGAATGAATGCTTTCTTCACCTGCTGAAACACTAGAATTCCTGGAGCAGCAAACAGTCCTTGTGAGTGTTGCCTACTTTAAGAGAGACACATGGAATTTTAGGCAGGCTATTGTTAGCCCCAGATTGAGGAGTGAGAGCAGAAGCTCCTGCTGGGATGGAGAAGCCTTCTGAAGACTTGGTGTTCGTTCATCTGGGAGAAAGCCCAGCTCTCCAAAGCTTTTGTTTTTCCATCTTGATGGTATTTCATCTTTTTTTTTTTTCAGGTTTTCTATTACTGACAAAAATGTAGATTTAATTAAACATTCTCCATTATGAAAAATTATTGGGAAATTTAAGAAAAATCATTCAGGTCTTCTCCTGTGTCAGATTATCTGTTTTATTCAGGACAAGGAATGGGTTACATCATAGAGACAAGAATGAATTTTCAACTCTGCAGCTCCTTGGATTCTAATACATCGCATTACAGTGTGGAAACTTTTCCCTCTCACACATGAAATGTATGGCAATGGAAAATTGTCACAGGATGGCTTCATATGTGGTAAGTTCTAGCAAGATTATAATCACATTGTAGTGCTACAAAAAAAAAAAGGTGAAAAAGGAGGTGAAAATAGAACAAAAAATTTTATTTCAGTGTACTTTTAATGAAGTAATGTGACTCTTCAATTGTCTTTCTTTCTTTTATATATTTTATTTGATTCTTTAGCCATTTTCTACATTTTCTGTTTCTGTGCTGTTTGCGCTGTTTCCTCAATTCCCACTATCTCAGGAGTTCCTCCTTCACATGACTTTTCTTCTTCTACTTTCCATCTTTGCTCTTAGTTGAGATTCTTTCTCTGACTCTGTATTTCTTACATTTCCCATTCCCTAATAATTCATATGGGTCTTCTTCCTCTTTATTTGAGTGATGCCTTTTCCATGTTTTCTTTACAACAAGTATTTTTACTCCAGTTTCTATTTTTTTTCCTCTTCCATTTACTGGTAATATCTCAGGCATACTCAATTAAAATACAGAAACTGCAGCAATAAAACAAACTCCCCAAGGTTTTTGCCTACACCTATTTATAGGAAATCTAAATTTCTTACAAAATCAAAAGCATCACTTCAAGGTTTACCTATATATACAGAAAGCAGAATAGAGGGAAGATGGGAAAAGCATAAAAGATGATGTAGTTGACCATTAAATTAAGAACCCTTCTATTTGCATCTAGAAATGTTCCAATACAGATAATTGTTTCTTATATAAAGCTAATAATTTTCTATGATGTGAAAGAAGAGGAAATATAAGTATATAAGAGGAAAGAAATGACCAGCCAGGTAGCTCAAACAGAAAAGTTTCATGTGAGTCAGCTAGACCTTTTGACTAAGAGTGACTTTAAAGTTAACTGTGGTCTCAGACCACAAGAATGTATTTATTTAGAACTTTCCTTGATATTTATAAAAATGTTTATGTTTTATATTAAGACAAACAAAAAGGTACAAAAACCCCAAACCAAAACAAAAACTAACACAAAACCCACCAAACAATACAAAACAACAACAACAACAAACATCCAAACCAAACCCAAACCCACCAAACAAGTACAGCAGCCTCTGATTGCACAAAAAACATTCAGCCTTATTAAAGCTTGTAGTTCTTACGGGGTAGCTTTGCAATCCTGTACCTTCCAGAAAGGCTTTCCTGTAAAATAACTTGATATTGAAAACTGAGATAGAAATAACACTATGCAGTATAAATACTAATAGTTTAAAAACTCTCTACAGACAAATTAATTTCAGTACTGAAATATGAAATCGAAATCTTCATTTCCAGTGATAGAAAACACAAAATTTCTTTCTTATTGGCAAGTCCTGTTTTGTATCGTAAACCCCCTCAACAATCTTTGCCACTTTTCTGAGTTTAAATTAGTATTTTATTGGTAAGAAAACTCTGCTTGCACACTAGGACCCAGTTTAGTAAAGGTAGGTAGAAATATAGCCAGTCTTATTCCATGATACTTGTAAACTCTTCATCACTGAGACAAGATGCTGCTAAACTCCCTTTTACCACTTTTAATAGTGATCATACTTAGTCAGCTCCTTTATTACCTTGCGTTTTTTCAGCAACACTCACTTATTTTTGCTACTATAAATTAATTGGTATTCCTCATAGCAGCCTTTGATAGAATCATATTTATCACACAGTGAGATAATACCAATAGAAATCATACATTGGCTAGAAAAAAAAAACCCAAAAGGAAACATATAAAAAGAACTATTATTGCCTTTTTCTGGCCCACTTCCTCATCTAAGATTTGCTTTTTAAATTGAGATTGAAAGCTCCTAGGGAAATGAAAGTATCACATCTAGTTATCCATAAACTTATAATTGACTTTTAGACAGATAGATAACATCACATTATACTATCCTGAATTCCATTAAATAGCAGTATTCAAGCTCAGGAGGACCGGAAGGGATCCTGTCAGCACTGATAACTTTTAAGCATTTTGCATATGAGACCATATGCTGGTTTGCACAGTTGTCAAACCATAAAGATGAACAGAAGACACAGTGAACAGTGTTCCTTGCTGCAGTGTGCAGGCACTTTCTTTAGCATCTGTTTGGACATGGTTTTGACACTATCTAAAACAAAAAAACTCCCTCCTTTGCCTTTGCAAGGATTGTGTTTCATACAAATAGCCCTTTGAAAGATTTTCAGAAGCTTCTGCTTGACACAAAACCTGGAGGCTATCTATCAAAACAGAGGAAAACAAAGAGAGGGAGTTGGAGGGAAGAAAAAAAAACAAAATACTTTTCCTGAACAGATGGGATTGGCAGTTATCCTAAAAGAAAGATGGGTTATGGCTCTGGCCAGTACTAGGGATTTAAAAATAACTGCCTCAACTATGGATATTTTTGTCTGGTTTTTTTAATCCCCTTAGAGATACAAACGAAGTTGTAAAAATAAAGCAAAAAGGAGGGACAGTTAAAAATCCTTTAAATTTTTTTTTCAGTATCTTCCTATGAGAGATTCTTCTTTTGCAATAGTTACAAGCAGAAAGTTCAATTCTGAAGTAATTGGATGATAACTTGGAGTTCTACAAAGAAGTCTATGAGGAAATAATTCAAGTATCTTCACTGAGACACATGCCTTAAAAAGTTTTCCCTTGAAGAATCATCAGTTTAGCTCCAAAACAAGACTTTTATACTTAAAATTGAGTTGATGTACTGAGGTTCATGATTGCAATCCCTATTTAGCTCCTAACCATCCCAAGTCTGTACATGCTGAATTGTCCAGTGGTAAAGGTCTGGAGGTGCCTAACATTCTGCTTTTGGGCATATCTAAAACTGCTACCATCTTGACAGCACAAGCAATCTCTTCAATTACCTCCTCACTTCAATATTCTTATTTTTATCCCTGAGAGCACAATTTTTATAAATGTATTTATACGATAGATCAATAGATGGATGACAGATAGATAAAAACCAGATAAAAATAAGCCTAAATTCATTATACTACCTGAACAAGACACCAATATAATTTCATTTCAGTCAGTGAAATATTCTGGAAAGAGATCTGTGAATTGATCCTTGCACAAAAGGTAGTTAATTAATGCCAAATGAAGGCATCATTGGTTAAAATATGTAAACATATTTTTCCCCTCTTCAATTCCTTATATCTTCATGAAATACAGACTGTCCTTGGAGCAGGTCCTCCATCCTATGCAAGACAAGGAATAAAGCTTATTACCCACTCAAATGAAAAGTCTGTTTCAAATTCAGGGTCTTATGAAATTTTATTGTCCTCCCAAATCTAATCCTAGTAATATAAAGCATGTACAGACCCATTAACTTGTGTCTCCACATATCCACCTTGCCACCATGCCCCCATTTCAAGGAGTCTACTTTATTTGTTTATTTATTTATTTGCCTTTGGCAATGGTTTTCTTAAAAGGAGGGAAGCTTATGTTGGAACCACATAGAAATTGAACTATGGAGGGTGTCAACTTCCTGTTTTCAAGTTTGGAAAAGTATTTTAACCACTGAATTTGGATATAGAATGTGATACTGCTGACTGCTCTTACAATTTTTTATAAAGGAGTAAAAGTAACTATTGTTCCACTCTAGAATAGTTCCAGACTAAGTCAGTTAATAGGCAGATATTCCTACAGACCAGAGGCAGTGACATTATCTCCTCAGAACACTGTGATTTTAAACCAAAACTGAATTTCAATGCTTCAGATGACTGAATGACTCAGCCTTTCACAAGAAAAACACTTGACCTGGACCTTATGTGTTTAAATGTTACATGTCACATGTAAAGTACGTGTAAAGTTAGTAATTTTTACAGAATTGGTTTATAAATAAATACAGTTTAAAATGAAACACACCTACTTAAAAACTAATATAAAATAATTTGTGTTCCATAGGAATTCAACGATATTCATTTAAAGAATTAATTAGATGTGTATATGCACATGTAAGCAGTAGAGAGATTTTGTTTCCCTCCATGTGCTTTATGCTTCTGACATATATGTAGAGGACTTTCTTGGAACCTTTTGAGAAGAAATTTTTGGCAACTTTTATATATGATAAAATACAGTTGTAGAATAATGCTACCATACCTCACTAAGTGTTGAAAGATTTCAGGTATTGCAGAGGTTTTGTTAAGACAGCAGAAAAGTTATATTAATAATTACCTCTGGTAGTAATTTGATAAGAATTCTCATCTTCATTTTTTCTGACCTTTTCAGGATTTCCATGCACTTCACAAGCTGAAGTAGCATCCTTTTAAATGAGAAATATTTTTGTAAACATCAGTTTTGCTTTGGTTCAAATCCAAAGCTGGTTAAAGTAAATAATAAAGTTTCGGTTTACTTTCTTGGGCTGCGACTCCAGCTCCATGAGTAGATTTTTATTCTAAATAAACAGTTCTGCTGTATTCCCGTCTGCCCCTTGAAGATCACTGTATGTGCCGCTTTTTAATTTGCTAGCCAGGCACTTGTCAGGTCACCAACCGTGTCCTACTTACCCTCCAAATGAGGAGGGTAGAGTACTTACTGCAGTTGGCAGCTGCTGCTCTTGCTTCAGCTCCTAATTTCCTAACAACCCTTGCTGAAAATGGCAAAGAAACAGGAGGAGGAGGGAAATGGCTTTGTAAGAGAGATTAAATCTCAGCCACATGCCAGTGTTTCTGCAGCGACTGTAAGATACTGGCCAGAATGATTCTGATTCCTGCTGGTTTTGCTTCCTCTCCAGGACTTTCAAAATCTACCCAACTTTGCAGTATGGACTGGAATGTTTGGAAATAGCAAACAAGTAGCTTTTACTGTAACAGTACTCAGAGATATAATCAAAGGATCTGTGTTTCCAGGAAAACCCAGGAAAAGACCTTTGGGGCATCTGAGGTTGATTTAAATGTCTAAATACATATACATCAACATAGATTTCCATTAACATGTGACACAAGATGACAACCATTCTTTTCAGGATGCTGTTTTTCGTTTATGTGGCTACATTTGTCATGTGAGAAAAGAAATACCACTTCAGTGGCATCTCATGCACTGATTTGAGTGCTAAGAAGAAAAGAAATTCTTGACTGAGGTCAGATAATATGTGTGTGTTTACAGAGCAAATTAAATTTAAGTATCCTAGCTCTTCACCTTGCTGCCATTCAGACAAATTAAAAATAATTGTGTCAAAAAAATTAGGTAGATATGGAGGAAGAAATGACTTGATGATTCCTCAAGAAGTTCTGTACGCTGAGTACAGTGAGCATAGACTGCTGTTTTAGGAATGTACCCTCAATCTTAGTGCAGAAAGACAATTTTGCAGATAAATATACTAAATTTAGTAACTATTAACAAAAGTAGAAAACTATAAGGTTTAAAAAGTTTAAAACTTAAACGTTCAATTATATTTTCTGGGGTATTTTGAGATGATAATACAGTTGATACTATATAAAATAGTATCCTTTCTGGTTATTTATTTTGCTTAATGAACTTCCTCTAATGAACAGCGCATTTCATTTCTTCTTCTCCTTCCCTCTTCATTTCTTATCCATTTCATATCTGATGGAGAATTATAAGAGTGTGATGGACAGAACAGTCTCTGCCTCCAGCACAATCTTTCTACCTCTCCACTACTGATATGAATGCAGATAGGCGGATAAACATATATGAAACAAAAGATGGCAGGTGTACCTCTCTGTATGCACAGAAAAACTCATCAAGCTATCTATATGAAACATATACAAAATAGGAACATCTATCAAAAAAATTTACAAAACAGCAAAGTGAAAATAGATTTTAAAGTACTGTTTTAAATAGCTGTTGCATGCAGGGCATGCTTCATAAACTGCAGATAGGCTTCCTGAATAATATATGAGGATGTGTAGCTCCATGACTATCTCAGTTAGTCAAAAAAAAAAAAGAAATCTGAAGAAGATTTATAAATAGGCCATACATTATCTCCAAAGGGATAAACAAAATAGCCAGCAGTGACAGTATTTGCTTTTCATGTGTGCAAATACAAGGCCTAACAAATGTCATCTCCTCATTTGCAAATTAAGATATAAAGGAAATGTCTCTGACAGTACATGCAACAGTTCATATTTGAAGTTTGGCACAGTGAACTGACAGCCACAGAGGAAATGCAGTCGCCTAATCCTTTCATTCTGCCTTCCAGCTACTGGCAAAGAGGGTGGAATTTAATAAATATGTGATGAGAAAAGGCTGTGAAAGGCTGGCGTATCTTCTCCTCTGCAAGAACTCATCTTCAGAGATAATTAACTAGATGACAATATACAACGTGCCATTAACAAGAGCATTCAAATCATTTCTGGACTTAAGTACACTTTTAAGCTGCTTATCAGATTTCCATTTATGAATCCATTCAGCTGTCAGGCTTACATCTTGGCCCTTTATTGAAGCTCACATGGGAATCCAAACCTTCTAATTTTCTATACGGATTCATTTCAGAATCAATTAGAGCTGGTGGCAGCCTTGTCCCTGTGTGCTAAGGGGATTAGCTGGACACTTGCTCAGCTGAAGCTACCTTTGAATGCACATTCTTCCTTTGAGAAAGAGTTGTTTTCCAGAGGATTTTGAAGCAATTGAAGTAGTGAAATCAACAGATGGCAGATAATCACTGGAAACGACTACAGTTTTGTTAGGAAAGGCAAAACACTATTTCAAACTGCATCATTGGCACTGTACAAGGAAGAGATAAAGTGAGAAAGAAAGAAAAGAAGGAGAAAATAGAAGAATCAGAAAAAATAATTTAAAAGACAGGAAAAAAGTGGAAAAGGAAAAGGAAAAGGAAAAGGAAAAGGAAAAGGAAAAGGAAAAGGAAAAGGAAAAGGAAAAGGAAAAAAAGGAAAAGGAAACAGGGGATTCTTCTGAATTTTCCCCAGTGGAGCAGAGCAAACACTCTAGTGACCAGAAGAGCTCCCAAAGACTGTTCTTTTATACTTTTCCCTTCATAAGTACTTCACATCTCAGTTTTTTGCATCTGACCTTTGGCGGTTTTCCACCCATGTGTTATTAACTTCTCTACTACTTGTCTTAGAAATTTCAGTTTGCTATCAGTTTGGTTCATGTATTGGGGATTTTCTCCCTAAACAATCTTTTTTAATGATTATTTTGCACTTCAAAATTAGAAAGTTCTTTTCAATCGGCTCTGGCTTATGAGAAGGTGGTTTATGGCAAGCCATTAAAAAATATAAGACACTAAAGTTTGAAATCAGGGTTCTGAGATTACTTGCAAAAACTGACAACTTCACAAACAAACAAGCAGCCAAAACACAATGTAAGGAATCACAGAATAACAGAATAGTCTGAGCTAGAAGGAACCCACAAAGATCAAGCCCAGCTTTTAAGTGATGGCCTATGCAGAGATCAAATCTTCATCCTGTTATTAGCATCATGCTCCACCAACTGAGCTTGTGTTAGATTGCACCAGCTTTCACTTAAACAAGGTAGAAAAATGGTTTGTGAAGGTACAATACCCTGAAGATAATTTATTTCAATGTGTCTAGTTTCAAAATGATGGTTACAACAAGGATGATGACCTTCCATGTCCTAGGAGCTGTATCTAGGACCCACAAGACAGCGAACACTGAGGATCATGACCTCTAAAGAAGGCTAAAAAGTGGGAGACGACCAACTGTGGTCATGTCAGGTATGGCCTCTGACACTGAGTACAGTGACACTGGCAGGTTTATCTGTTGTTCGCTGCATCCACAAAGAATACCTAACCTACAAGGAGTTCACAGCCTCTCTAAGAGGCTCTCAGAGCCCTCATTCAGAAGCACTGCTCTAGTTATGTCACAGTACTGCATTTGAGATGCCTGGAGGCCTTGTGGGGCCTAAGAGTCCAGGTCACTGATTTGCATTGGAAACATTCAGGGCGGAGCTTCAGCATATTGGAACCATTGGAGACATAGATGGGTTTGACTTAGTCTGCTAATATGTGTGATGTGCTCACATTTCAAAAAATTTTGCGCATTCTGCAAGGTACTTTTGAGCTTTGAGACACCACTAGGCTATGTGACACAAGGGTAGCTCTGAATGCTCCTGCTCTCACTGGGAATGGAACAGTTTTATAGAAAAAATACCTCCTTCAATATGGGTTCAGAAAATTATAGCTGTTTCAGTATAGTGAAATATTTTCCATTTAAAGATTGATATAATTCCACTACTAAATATCTAAGTCTCAACTTATTTTACTCTCCTGGCAGTCTTGTTAGAGTCCCTTTTATCTCCCATGAACAGCAGTAAGATCATGGCATTCATATAAGGATTTTTCCCTAAATCAAGAAGAGAGAAATTCACTGCATAATCCATTCATGTATTGTATAATGAAATATGGTTTTAAAAATAAAGTGGCTTATATGCTATAATTTTGCATTTTTCAAACCTAGTAAACATGCTTATTTAGTAATGTTGCTCAAAATCTCCCTTCACTTCACTCCCTTCAGCTACTACCCAGCTGGTATCCATGGGTTTCACATGTTTTCATAGCTGTCATATTTCTGAACTAATAGCATGCAATGTACTCAGTCCAAATGAGAATCAATCTGGAGGTGTGACTTTTTTATGTCATTTTCTAATGGAAAAGCACAAAGAAAACAAAATTCATGCATTATTCACACAATAAAATATGAAAATTATTAATGCAATAAGAATACATCACTCGCACGCACAAGCATGGTTTATCCGTAGATCAAGGGTCAGATGGTACTGAAATTACTGTAACAATTTTGAATTATTCTGCTATTCAGAGATTTAGACATACAGGTTTTGCAGTGCTTTACATGTAATAATAATTTTGGATACCACTTCCCAGTGGAGAACAAGAATGCTTTATTCTTACCATATGCTTGCATGACGCTCATTTTAAAGTAAGATGACAGTATGTTAAATTTAATACTGCAGAGACCGTCATCTCCAGAATTCTGTTACACAGAAATGTGAAACAAAATGCCCTTATAAAGAAGTGTAAGTAAGATTCAGCTTGTATAAACAGTCATGAGTCTCTTAATTTTGGTAAAATCATTTTATGTTTGCAAGGGAACATATCTGTTATGTTCATTAAAGGTGACAGAGTAACAGCCCTTGAGAGTGAAGATATCTATTATCAAGAACATCTAGCCAAGAGGAGCAATCCACAGAAAGCTAGCTCAGCAAACCAATAAAGTAATGAATTCTGCCTCTGTGAGGATGTGTGGATGCATATTTTGTAAAAGAAAATACTGGTAAATATGCTTTTTTCAATACAGTGTAATGAGTAATCCTACTCTTAAAATGTATATATGGTAAAAAAACAAAACAAAAAAATCCTGTTTAATATCTTTTTGGATGATCTGGATGAAAGCATCAAGGGCACCCCCTGTATATTCACAGACAACAACCCACTAACTTGGGTGGGAGTATTCATCTGCTGGGGGGCAAGAAGGCCCTGCAGAGGGGCCTGGACAGACTGGATTGATGGACTGTGGCTAGTGGCATAAAGTTTAACTAGGCCGAGTGTCAGATCCTACACTCTGGCCCCAAAAACTCCATGCACAGCTATATGTCTGGGAAAGAGTGGCTGGAAAGCTGACCAGCAGAAAAGGCAAGGAGGCCAATGGCATCTTGGCTTATATCAAGATTAGTGTGGCCAGCAGGACCAGGTCAGCAAGTGTCCCCCTGTACTTGGGACTGGTGAGGCCGCACCTCAAGTGCTGTGTCCAGTTCAGGGCCCCTCATGACAAGACAGACACTGAGATGTTGCAGAGAGTCCAGAGAAGAGCAACAGAACTTCTGAAGGGTCTAGAGGGTGACTGGTAGGAGGAGAGACTGAATGAGCTGGGGTGTTTAGCCTGGAGACATGGAGGCTCAGGGGAGACCTTAATGCCCTCTACAACTACCTGAAAGGAGATTGTAGACACATGGAGGCTGGTCTCTTCTCCCAGGAAACCAGTGACAGGGCAAGAGCAATTGTCCTCAAGCTACACCAGAACAGGTTCAGGTTGGATATCAGGAAGATTTTTTTCTGTGAAAGGCTTGTTAAATATTGGAATGGACTGCCCAAGGGGTCACCACCCCTGTTCAAGAAAGGACTGTGCATGGCATGCCATGGTTTAGTTAGCAAGATGGTGATTCGTCAAAGGTTGGACTCTAACTTTTAAGTTCTTTTCCAACCTAAATGATTCTCTAATTCTGTGAAAAAAAAAAAATCTAAAAAATAACCTGTTGCAAAGAGTTCTATTTGTTTAGCAATAAAGTATATAGTGATGCTACTTTTGTTGTTGAAGTCAGTAGCCATTTTGGATGTAGATTTCAACTCAAGCACTTGAATAAGGAAAGTTCTTTATTTTACATCTTTCACAAATTTTTGCATTTACAATTCCTTTAGAAAAATAGTACATTGAATCCTGACTGAAGAATACATTTGAAATGCTATTTTTAAATTTCCATATATAAACTTGAGAATAAAACTGAAGACCCAGAAATCATATATGTTGTTTTTATTAGTATTAATATTCCTTAACAGGAAGTAGCAAACACGGGAAATTTGCTAAGGAAATTTGCCAGTCATAGATTTAGAAAATTGGCAAGCACCAATGAGGACCCAGAACCGGCAGCATGGGCAGAAAAATCAGATATTCAACTTTAAAATATGCAAGCTTAAGAATCTGTTCAGAGAAAAACCAATTGCTACAAAGATTGAAAGGGAGGCAACAAACTGGAAAGCATTCATTCTAGGAATACTATACAGCACATTAGATATCAGTTCAAAAGTGTGAAATATTGTTGCAATAAAATAGAAAAGATAATGGACATATTGAACTGCTTATGTATTACCTTACAAAGCGAAGGTTTAATAGAAGTTCTGTTTCTAAGGCGTGATTTCACCTACAGCAGTGCATTCAGCTGTGGGCAACAAATTTCCATGAATACACTGACAAATTGGTAGGTCCTCAGTGAGCTGTGCAAACAAACAAATATATAAACAAATAAATAAATAATTAGTGGCCTCCAGTGAATTATTTATGTCACATCCCTGGAAGTATTCAAGGTCAGGTTAGATGGAGTTTTGAGCAATTTATACTAATCTGAAAGTGTCCCTTTCAGGGACAGAGCAGGGAGGGTTGGAGTTAGATGGTTTTTAAGGCAACTCCCGACCCAAATCATTCTATGATTCAAGGAGTTAAATAGAAGCCAGACCACCTGAAGTGGCATTCTTCTTGACATGAAAAAAACCACCACATAGTGACATTTGACTCGTATGAAAATGAAGTCTTCCTAAAAAACATTCTTTTTGCCACTATATATATAT
>WBMY01016800.1:358585-373556 GCA_013397315.1 Donacobius atricapilla
ATATGTATATATATATATAAGCTTATTAAAGCAACAACTAAGGACAACAGCAGTTATTAAAAAAAAAAAAAGTACAGGTATACACAACAGAGGAACCACTAATACTCACTTAATGCATTAATTCAATGAAAGTAAAAAAGTAGGCTCAATAAATTTTGTGAAAGAGAATCTGTTTGAGGGGAACTGTGCTTTTATAAGTAGCTTTTGGAGACAGCTGTTAAAAAAGTCACATACATGATATCTAGTAGGAGTACTGGGAAGAATAGTTTCAGACAATCACCATGTTTCTCTTTAGGGTTCTGGAGTAGGTGAGAAAAACAATGTAATATATTTTATAATTTACCAATGTTGGCAAAGAAAATCCTTTCACCACCTTTTATCTATTCTATTAAGGAGTACCAGCTTCCAATATTAAATATATACAAGTAGATAGAAAAATATTAACATAAATATAGATATAGAAAACCACTATAGAAATATACAGATTTAAGAAAACGGAACAAGCCCTAGCTTTTTCCATCCCACTGTAGCCAGATTTTTTGTTTCTTCAGCATGTGTTGATTTGTTGGAAGGTAGGAAGGCTCTGTAAAGAGACCTGTAATGGTTGGTTGCATGGGCAGAGTCCAATAGGATGACGTTTAATAAGTCCAAGTGCTGAGTCCTGCATTTTGGCCACAATAATCCCCTGCAATGCTATGGGCTGGGCACGGTGTGGCTGGACAGTGACCAGAAGGAAAGGGACCTGGGCGTACTGCTGACAGCAGCTGAACATGAACCAGCAGTGTGCCCTGGTGGCCAAGGAGGCCAAGGGCATCCTGGCCTGTACCAGGAATAGTGTGGCCAGCAGGAGCAGGGTGGTCATTCTTACCCTTTACTGGGCACTGGTGAGGCCACACCTTGAGTGCTGTGTCCAGTTCTGGCCCCTCAGTTTAGGAAGGACGCTGAGATGCTTGAGCACATCCAGAGGAGGCAATAAGGCTGGTGAGGGGCTTGGAACACAAGCCCTATGAGGAATGGGTGAGGAAGCTGGGGTTGTTTAGCCTGGAGAAAAGGAGACTCAGAGGTGACCTTATCCCTCTCTACAACTTCCTGAAAGGTGGCTGTAGTCAGGTGGGGGTTTGGTCTCTTTCTCCAGGCACCAACTGACAGAATGAGAGGACAGTCTCAAGCTGTGCCAAGGGAAATATAAGTCGGATATTAGGAAAGAAGTTTTTTACAGAAAGGGTGATAAAGTACTGGAATGGTCTGCCTGGGGAGGTGGTGGAGTCGCCATCCCGGGATGTGTTTAAAAAAAGATTGGATGTGGCACTCGGTGCCATGGTTTAGTTGAGGTGTTAGGGCTAGGTTGGACTCAATGATCTTAAAGGTCTCTTCCAACCTAGTGATTCTGTGATTCTGTGATTTTTTTTTTATTATTTATTTAGTAGTATAGTCAAAAGTACTATCTTTGGATAATTTTATTGTAAGTGCTAAGACCTCCTAAAGCTAGTATATGACACCTGATCTCAATCACTTCTTTCAGCAATCCTGATTTGATTTACCCGCATACTACACAGTTTTACACATTTCATGCTATTCATTACCTTCCAGTTTTTGTCCATTTTTTCTGTGGGTTTGAGATCTAGTACATAGGCAGTTTCAGCGTTTAATTCCAAATTTCCAACCTCAAGATAAGGTTTCCTCCTTTGGAGTTTCATAATGCAGTCATCTCTCTTCTATACTATTTCCAATCCTGTATGTTGCTGAAAGCAGTTCTTGGTTTTCTCTGAGGACTAGGAAAGAAGCAATAAATGCATATGTAAGATGAGTGGTTTTGTCTTCTTTCATGTGCTGTATACTGTGGTAGCATAAGAAAAAGTAATTGCAAATCCTGTGCAGAGCTTGCATATCCTGAAATATATTCTTAGCAAATAAAAAATCTTCAGGCCTTTTAGATATTAAATAAATGTTAATGCTGCTTTGTCTAGCATGCCTGAACTGAGTTCTTTCTCATGTCTGACTTGCTTAGGCTTGGCTATTTTTAGAGGTAATCACACACCTGTGAACAAGATCTTGCAATTGAAACTATGGACCTAATTTAACCATGTGTGACATTAATAACTTGCTTTCACATCTTTTTTTTAGAAATATATTTTGTATTTGGGAACAGTGAGTTGTATTCATCCGCGTCAGATATACTCTCATTTGGTAGTTTGTCATTTATCTGATTTTTAATTTTTTTTATTTATTATCTCACAAGGGATAGCTGCCTTCAACTGTCATTAGAAGATATTTTCCTTGATTCTTATTTAAATACATTTATTGCAAGATAATTCACTTCCTAAAATTTGTTTTCAACAGGATTAACTTCCATCAGGATTCATCAATATGTGTCATTAAGTGTCCCACAATCCAATCATCTCCACTTTTATGATGAACAACGCACCTTTGTTTTTGACTCACCATAACTTTGTTACATATCTGAGGAAGGGAAAATAACATTTTTATATTATTTTTTCAAGTGTATTCTCCCTTTTTCTAAATGACTTAGAATTGACATCAGCTCTTCTTATTTGTGTCACATTTCAATAAAATGTTGTAAATAACCATTATTCAAACCCTTTGAACTCCTCCATGATCCCTATAACATCCACTTCTTTGTGGCTAAAACTTTAAAATAAAATAATAGGACTCCATTTAAAAGCGTTTTTAGAAATATCAGTTTTTAATCTATGGATGGATTGTAATTAAGAAATACTACTTTTCTCTCATTTATTTTATTACAAAAATGGATTAAAGTGTTTTCACTAATCTCTGTAAGATGTTTTCAGAATTTTAAAATTATTTTTCATTTATGCATTTAATATAATCTCAACTATATTTTTAAAAGTCATAGCATAATATAGCCTATCTTTTTAAATGTCCCATGAATCTTTAGCTAGAAGTGCTCATTGTGATTAATTATAATATTCTATGATCTTACTAAAATTATAATTATAGTTTTTCTTATTGAAGATTTATTGTAGAAAAGCCAATGTTATTTATTTTTTTACTCTCTCTGCTGAGAATTTTTTTATTGATTAAACAACATTTATACGTAAATATGGTATCAAAAGTTTATAATCAAATACTTTGATTCTTAGATTGTGAGGGCAAAATTTAACACTATATTAATTGACCTCCCTTGTGAAATAGATCATAGATTTCATCCCATGGGTCACATTCCTGCCACTTTTATAACTGAAAAATACTTGTAAGTCACCTTTTTTTGACACAAGCATTTCAAACAGGTCATCCAATACATTTCTTGCTGATTTACCCCTGTTGATAATTATGATATTTCAAAAATATACGTTTAACTTACTCCTTGATTTTTTAAAATCTCAAATCCTTATTGTTTGGACATGTGCAGGTGCATCAAAATAGTTAAATCAATTCTAATTTATTTTTCATTTTTTATTTATTTTTTATGGTGAAGAAAATAAAGCATTTGGGATCTTTGTTTCCATACTGTCAGTTAAGGACTTGTTTAGTAGATTTTTGTTTTAGTTTTATTACTCCAATTTCCTTTGTTGTCAACAATGTAACAGCATATACCTACCTAGTAGGCAGTTAGGTACACTAACATATAACATAAACCACATACAATAACTTACATAACTATATTTTTTTCTAGTTTAACTGGGCAGCTTGTATTGTCTTCATTTTTTCACTGTAACAATAATAATGAATTTCTCCACAATGACTTTTCAAGTAAAGAATCGGAAAATTATGTAAAATCTTCAGCATGAGATTTATCTGCAACTTACAAAACCATAACTTTTAAATCATGGCCTGTTTCTCTATCAACAGCAAATCAATTTCACTGGCTATTAAAGAGCTGCTACAGGACCAGAATATGAAATTTATCAAAAAATAATTGACAAAATTATATCCCACTGACACCACATTTGTTAAATTTTAAACATTGAAACTGAAATGTTTTAATAAATATTCTGTTATTGAACCCTGAGAACTTTTGTTGTAATTATTCTTTCGGGGGTTGTTTTATTTCTGTATTATGTGATTGCCAACAATTGTGTTTATACTAGGACTAGAAAATGAGTACTTGGTGTCATTTTGCAATTCTGAATTTATACTGTGCTACAGTGCCCTGGACCTGGCATTTTTATACCTTAATTCATATTCTCCTGTCAGATTGGTATGTGATGGGGAAGTCATCAAGCTAACACTCAAGTAAATCACAGTGACTGGTCAAATGAGATGTTTTGTGCTTTATTAGTAAAAGAATGAGTAAAAATATGTAATATGCTTTTTCACCTGCATTTTCTTAAAGTTATTTCAGGAGAGAATGATATAGTAATTGCTTCTGTCAGGAGAATAGAATTTTGGCCTTTTTTTCTACCTACAATCAATTCCAAGTCGAAAAGAAAGATATTTTTTCTGGTTTATGATATTAAAATATTATAGAAAAACTAGAAAATATTAATATATAAGAATAAGTGTACAAACATTCTGCTTTGCAGTAATATAAAATGTTTATTCTGTGATTATCTCAGTTCATTGCTATTTTATTTTATTTTACAAGTAGAGGGTTGTCTTAGTTTAATCTTGGTAGGCAGCTATGCACCACAAAATCACTTGCTCAGTGTCCCCTCCCTCTCAGTTGGATGCAGACAAACGTTGTAAGTGCAAAACTAGATTGAGATTTTTATTATTTTTTTTTTTTTAGGATAATCACAAAACCAAGACACAAACCCGCAACTATCATTACCAAAACTAAACCCAAGAAAAGAAGAACACTGTAGTCCAAATAACCTCTAAGCACCAGGCAACCATGGAAAATTTCCCTCCCCAGCATTACTGGCTGAACTGCAATGTTTAGCAATAGCTAAAATGTGGATGACTTATCAACTCTGTTCAGTCAGAAGTCTAAAACATAGCACAAATAAAATCTGCTAAAATGAAAATAAATTCTACCCTAGCAAAAGCAGAACTGGGTTTTTTTTACTGCATTTTTTTCCTCTTAATTCTAGGAACTTCCTAATTTCCCGCCATGTTATATGATCTATTGCAACATCGTATTTCTCCTCAGTTTACTCATAATTGAAGTTTGAAGAAGAAAACATAGAGATATTTTAGAAACTTTAAATTATTACATATGAAACTCACAATCTGAAATCTTTCCAGTTTTCTCATCTCTTTGTTGGTAGTCTCAGACAAATAAATAAATTTAATGTAAATGTGAAGTTTCTAGCAGATATCTCCAGTGTAAAAGCATGAAACACTACCATGGAGTTCTGGTTATCCTAAAGGAACAGAACTGCAAACCAGGAGGTTTGAAAGTTAAAATTTCAAACATCCTATTTATGCCAGGAGCATAAGTCCCCAGTATTTTTTCAGTCACTTTATTTACACATAGTGAATAACTTTTAGGAAGAGAAAAGTTACTTACCCTGCTTTCCACAAAAAGGCCTGAGTCAGGGACTGAGTACTAACTAAAGTAAAGAAAGAACTTCTTTGCCATCTCATTATTAACTGGGCAAAGAAATGTTGATAGGTAACTTACTTCAGATAATTTATTCATCTTCTCTAGAGCAGAGATCTCTGTTATTTGTTCTATACCTGTTGGATAGACGTCATGAGGCCCAAAACTTGTATAGGACAACATAGATTTCTCTGGATATATGAGCTTGTTTCTCTTATTTACAGTACCCGAGTGTAATTGAAGGTGTAATTCATATCAAAAGATATGAATTAAGAAATACAACCTGAAATATTCCTTTTATTTTAGGTGATTTGAAGGATTGTTTCAATCTTGACAGTATTTTGAGAAAGCCTGAAATACCTTTTACATTGAAGTGCTATTTCACTGATACTCTTAATTTTTTGATACATAAAGTCAGGTCCCAGGACTTCTTCCCAAGGACAAAAATTCCAATGTTAAAAGATAACAACTTTGCACTCTTGTTTTTGACTATAGCGTCACATTTCAGAACACTTATAATAGTTGCTGAATAACATCATTGTTACTTAAATAAAAATGCTACCCACTGTTTATCAGAATCACTTTTCTGTTGAAATTTACAGTTGCATCACTTATCACAGCAAGAAATCCATTTTACTAAAAATAAGAAAAAGGGGCACACTGTATGGCAACTTTGTATTGCAGTTCATTAGAATCAAGTGCATTCAAAATGTCTGTAAAGGAGTCTGGTACTAATTACACTTTCTGTTTTCCTATAATTCATGTTCTAGAGGTTGAAAAATATATCTAAGTCTTGAATGACATTACTGACAATTTCCCGCTGTTTTCTCAGACTATTTTAAATTAATAAGAATAATGGATTCGATATTTCAACATGATTCTTTTAAAAAAAAAAAAGATTTAACTATAGATTCATCTTTTACTTTTGTCTGTACATTTTTTAATCTTAAAGGTCATTTACATTTTTCTACAGTCAGAATATTTGTTTTCAAAAAATATTGCAACAAATCATGTCCCTGAGCCAGAATACTGCATTATTACAAGTTTAGTTTTGAGGATGTTAGTCCAAAAGTAATTTCTTTCAATAAGGTTCTACTATTTTCTGAAGATGTTTAATGATAAAGGTCATAAAATTTTGAATGCTTTAAATATCTAAAGTACAATAGATGGTATATTTCATGCATTTCTTTAGAACCCCTGAGTTCAGTTGTTTCTTTAACTCATCCCTAAAAACGGAGTAAATACAGAGAAAAAACCCCTCAGATTTCTACTAGTGATTTCTTTGAATGCATTCACTATGGAAAAATGTTTGGTAAAATCTCTTTTTCTTTTTCATTAAATTTTTTATTCAAAGTGCTGGTCTTGATAGAAGTTAACTTTATAAAAACAGAGCATCTAATACAGGAACAGGAGCTGGATTATGGTCAGGAGTGACATGAATGCTGGATTTGAAAACGGCCTGTCAGATTGCTAATCTATGGATTGAAGGGTTAATCTCTTTGAAGTAGGGTACATGTCTGCCTTGTACACAGACAAGTCACAAAAGGGAGAACAAAACCCCATGTATCATTAGGGTGCTTTATTTTTTTATGTATTTATTTTCTTCTATGTTATGGTTTAGAAGTTCACAATTAATTTAAATTGCATAAGCACTATATAAATTAAGCAAGCTTCCCACAGCATGAGTAATACAGAATCCAATCCCCCAGGGTAACACTCAGAAACCTAAATAACATTTGGACCATCCTCCAGATTCCCGCTGAGACTTCTCTGTTTGCCAAATTCTGTATGAAGCTGGAGTGAAAAACCTAAACTTTGAAGACATTTTCAATACAGAAGCATATTTGATTTTCAACACAATGATTGAATAAGCAGAATCTTTCAGAAAAGAAAGGAAGAAATGAATGAAATAACACCAAATCCTGAAGGACTGTATAGTGACAGATGCACACATACAGGATCAAGGATAAGTAAGACGTCCTACACAACTGTAGCTCAAAATTTCCCTAGCTTTTTAGTGTTCCAACCCAAACAAGAAAAAACACATAAAATAAAAAAAAAATTAAAAAAATAAAGCAAAAGAAAATTAATGGGCCAACATTACATGAAATCTAATTAAAAGCTCCTTATAGGTTTCTCCATTTGCATAGTCTGACCCACACAGCCCTGTGACCATTGCTTTAACACTGCCTCCTATTACTTAATTGCTTTTATAACGTTTTGTTATACCCCAAACAAAAGATTCATAAAACAGGACACAGGCATCACTGAGGTGAAAGACTCTAGTCTTTTTAAGTATAGTCAGCTAATTCTAGAGTTTCAGGCTCAAATTTATTGCATAACCTCAGGCACATGGTTGCGGTAACCAAGTCAGGAGCTGGGGCTTCATCTATTCTCCGGGAAGTAGATTATCTAAAGAGGGTAGAAACTCCCTCCAGAAGTGTCCACACACTTCCAGTATAAATACACAGAGAGATAATCTAAGGTGGTTAGTTTTCTAACATAGACATAGGAGCAACATACACTAAGTGGGGTGACTTCAGAGACTGCCACCTGTTCAAGTCCATTCAGAATTCAGGAAACAGAAGTTCTACAACCTCTGTTTCCTAATGCCTCTTCTCTAGTAGGTGTGCATTACAGAGACTCAATAAAATGAAGAGCAGCTATTTTGTTTGAAAGATAAATGAGTGAAAAACCTGTTTAATGCCTGCAGGTAGTCAGAGGAAAAAATTCCCAAAATACTTTAGTTGTGTCGTTATCCTTCTCTCTTATTCTTATGGCCTACTCTGGCACACGTGACACCTGACATCCTGAAGGACCTAACTCTTCGGCAACTGATATTCCTTACCAAGTATGCCTCCGTCTACAACCAAGTGGTCACTCCAATCCTTTAATTTAACCTGGATATGTCCTGACTATCCTTACAAGATAAAAGGGTTGTATTGTTTCATTCACTTCCAGTTAGATTATGTTACCACAGTAAAAGTTTGCTTTATAGATTATTTTCAAAGAATACTTTACTGGACTGTTTTCCAATAATGTGAATTTTCCATTGTTTTACTTTGTTGTTTTGTATGAAATATGCAGAGGCATACTGCCCTAAAAATGAACTCCTTGGCTACTTAGAATTTTTAACGGTCAATTAACTCCACTTAAGGTCACAGTTACACGTTTTTATTGCTTGTGATGATGTTTTTGTTTGACATTCATGTTACTTTGTTGTATCTCATAAAAATGATTAATGAATAACTCCTAACTGTAGAATACAAGTTTTTATTCTTGACACTCCCATTACATAAAGATTTCTAAACCTTTGAAAGCCTATTACAAGTGAAGTTTTCCATTCTGAGGAAAAAGGCTTGGGTAAAAATATAGATTCTATAGGCGGTAATGAACCAGGATATCCTTGCAGTCCTTGAAACACTCCTTAAGTGAAGGAAATTTCTCTCACTACCACTCAGCATATCACTAAAGCATGTGAATAATCATGTTATTTACAGTCTACATTAAAGATTAATCTAAAACTTAAACTCTTATCAATTTGGATCTTGTACTGTTTAAAATCTCAAACAAAATCTATGCAAATATACTTACTGAGGTCCCACAGCTATACTCATGTAATCAGAAATATTTATTAGCATGTTTATTTTCTAAGTTAGTTACTTTAAAGATGTCCTTTGCATACCCTTTTCCATATATACATACACATGCTTAGCTTTCCAAGCCAGGTTTCCCACATAATTTTTTTGTTGCTACCCTCTCAAAATATAACTAACTACATTAATTGAAGGCAAAGTAGGTGAGAGGAAGAAATTGCATCTGGGATCCCTTGATTAAAGACAGGAATAGCATTGTTGACATGTCACAGACTGAGGATATCACAGATATCAGAGAAAAGAAAAAGCCTGCAATCTGCAAGACAATCAGTCAGAAAACGACATTAAATTTGGCTTGCATTTAACGGTTTTCCTGACTTGGCTGTGCTGCTGAGAAAATTTACCAGGCCAAAGAGCACTTTTGGACTAGCCTACTTTATTTAGAATTTGTGCAGTTTTATAGTCTTAAACTTTATCACTGATGGATGATTTTTAGTATAGTACAGCAAGCAGATTGGTTTAAGTGTTGATATACTTTGAGATACCCAATGCATGAATTTCTCTGTATGGCTGTGGCATGGTTGAAATGTTAAAAACTGGCTACTCTGTGCTTGAGGGAGAATTGCTGAGTTCTGTCATTTGGGTACTCTACATTCAGTTATTTTGAGGAACTTAAATTAGGGAAAAGATTAAGTATATATAAAAAGTCTTTTCCCATCCTTTACTCCTGTAATCAAAGAGAATACAGCATTTCTGAGTATATATAAGCCCATTAAACTTCGGCACTCTTAGCCATATGGATTTTCTCCTTCTCTGGAAATAAGGAGGGGCACTATGACAATCAACATTCAATGCCTGGGAAAATTTATTAACAGCAAAAGGGAGGTCACAACAAAAAGTTCTAATTTAAGGAAACAAGTAGGAAAAAAAAAAATCCCAAAACAGAGTTTTAGTATAAGTATTGATTGCATAAAACTAAACTGGTATTATATTAGTCTTGTATAGGTATCAAATATTTATACTGCCCTTGTGTAGCCTGCATAAGAATCACTCAAGAATGAAGAAAGTTTAAATAAGAACAGCGAATGTTTAAAATTGGTGTTCATTTTCATCAAGTCATAAGAGTTTCAACGAATATTGAAAGTTGAATAAAGAAGGGTGAAGGACAGAATAAAGTAGACATATCCCACATCTGCTCTGGAATCAGATAGGCATGAAGCAATTCTAGTGATGCAAGCCCTTCCCAGAGCTTCAGAGCCCCTTTCCCATGTCCATGCCTAGTAAGTATATTCTACTGCCTTTCTCAGGTAATACAGATGCACACTTAAGTACAAAAATGACATAATATGTCCATAAAAATGACATCTAGAGGTAGCATTTTCAATCAAAATTGTAATGAGCAACATGAACTTTCATATAGTTTCATATGTTGTGTTAATTTTGTTGGTTTCCTCTTACAATATACCTCTTACAATCAACTACCTTCTCTTACAAAACACCTCTTGCAGTCAAACAGTTGAAGAGTCCTGGGGAAACAAAAGTTGAAGTACCTCCTGGATCCTTTGTTCTTTCAGCTTCCACTGTCTATTATAACATGATTTATTATTGGTAATTAATTCTATTATGTGGGTGCTAAATTTTGAAAACTCTCCTCATCAAGTCAGGATATCATCATACATCTTAATAGAAGAAATTCACTTGGTGAATGAATGCTTGGGGAGAGTACAACACATTCAAAACATGGCATATCACAATCTTGCCTGAACACATTTTGCTTTCATTGGAATATAAACTCTTCAATCCTTTCAAAACTCTGTGAGAAAAAAGTCTTCTTGGATTAACCTTTCTAAAAAACAAACACTCCTGACTGCATCACCTTTGCTATATTTGAAGGGAGAGAAGTTCTATTCCTTCCTACTCCTCCAGAAAGTGCAAAACTCACCCTATTCTTCCACTGCCGGAACCTTTGTAGGAGTGTGAGCAGCAGGAACAGGTAGGCAATAAGTGTGTTTTATATTGCATCTCTGGAACAATTTCTCAACTAAAATTGTGCATGAATAGCCTGTATTGCCTGACTTCTCTTGATATTATACTCTATCACACTGAGTGAGAGAGATATGGTGAATCAGGTTTACATTCTCTGAAAGAGAAAATATTTAAAAACCCTTTCAACAACTATGGCTGAAAATGCTCTCCTTTGGGAATGATGACATTGATGAGATTTTACACATCAGCTTCTCTTTCTCTCCAGTTTAGCACAGCAATATCAGTAAAAATATGACATAAGCCATACGAGAGTCCTTTTGCTGTTGTGTTCTTCACTGTGGATGTGTATGTCTTCAACAAGACCCAACAGACATTGTCCAGTATGAACACCACTGCAATCAGTGAGTACCTTCAGGACAGGCAGTGTCTTCAGGCCTTCTGCATCTTAGATAAAACCTGAAAATTCAAGTATTACTTAGCCAAGTATCACCTTGGGCAGGTTAGACAAAGAATACAGGGCTTTGGCCTCTGTCTGCTCGTCTTCCATCCCACAGGACGTTATCTCCACTTACTTCATGCCATAATTAATTAAATAAGTAGTTACTAATTGTACAGCACATTTCATTGTGAAGGTAATTGAACATAGGAACAAGTTTCCCAGAGGGGCTGGGATGTCTCAAAAAGGTTTTTTCACCTTGAGTTTTCAAAACCCAACTGGACATAACCCTAGGCAAGGTGCTCTACCTGACCTGCTTTGAGTGGTGGCTTGGACTAGACAATCTCCACAGATTTTTTTTCCCCTATGTGATTCCATGGCTGCTTGAGGTAAATCAGTTTAGACAATTTCCCTGACCCACATGATTCAGCCATTATGCATGTTAGAACAACCCTTTTCCATGTTAGAACTAAACCCAGTAACAATCATGATAATCTACTGGTTTAAGACTAAAACAAAAATTCTCTCAACTTATTCTAATTTTCATTTTTGTTTTTCTTCACAACTTTCCCCCAACCTTCTTAACATAATTCCCCAAATTTAACTGGTTTTAAACTACACCCTAGTGGGAATTATGTCTTAAGTCTTGAGATCCTTCCTTAGTACACCTGCTATAGTTCTTTATCCAACCTTCAGATATTCATTCAGAGAACTGGACTCCCTAAAATTATTCTTCTTCCAGAGGAATAAAAATATTCCTCTGAAAAAATTTTAACTACTGAAAAATCCTACCATGGTCACTGAAGCAATCCATTCTAGCTCAGAGCTCCTAAATAGATAGGCTTTTCCAGGTTAATTTGATATGCCAAAAAAATTTAGATTACTTTATTATAAGCACAACTTATTTTTTTTCACTGGGTGTTATAATTGTAGAAAATAACTATTCTTTTTAATCCTGGTGAAGCTTGAATGGGTCTGTTCCAAATACTAATGACTTTTTCAAGGTATGAGTAGAAAATAAAAAAAAAAATATATATTAACTCTGACTACTTCTCAAAAGATGTGAATATATCCAAAAGTTTAAAAGTTTCTCTCTGCTGCCTTTAATCATCTGTAGTTCATTGCATCTGCCTTTCCACACTGCTATGCATTTGCACATATGCTCTGTGTCAGCCTCAGCCTAAAACCAATGGTCCCACATGTGCCTGGTCATTTGTCACTTAAATTCCTTCTAAAGACCCATATTTCCTGTATCATCCAGAACCATCTGTCCTCTCTAACTGAAAATCAAAAGAGAATACCAAAGAGTACATAAAAGTCCAATGCGAATTACATGTCTCTGACTTGTCATCTCAGTCACTGTCTTCTTCTCTAAAGCCTTGAGACACAGAGTAGCCATTATTTATGGAAAAAAAAAAAATCTTTTTTTCTGGACTGGTGCTTTGGATGATAAACCTTTCAGGCCAGGACTTTTCCTTACTTCCTTAGTTGCAAAAACTGTGGAAGATTGTTTGTCTGAAAAGTGCCATAATAGCAAGTCATAATACTTTATCAAAAATCTGGAATTTGCCTTGTGAACTTGGAATGAAGGTAATCTGCTGTAGAAATGATCAAGAGTTCTCAAGTGGGGAAGAAAAGACTAGAAATCATATTGTTATTAAAAATTTTGAAAATTCTCTGTGTAGAGTTGAATAAAACCTTGTTTTAGCTTCAGTATAATTTGTTTCACTATCTTGCACATACAGCAATCCTGCTATGACTACAGGTGGTAGTAAATAGTAATTAAAATATATATTTACTAAATTCCAGGGTTTTTGGGATTTTGGGGGTTTGGGGTTGGTTTGGTTTGGTTTGGTTTGGTTTGGCTTGGCTTGGTTTGGTTTTGTTTGTTTCTTGGTTTGGTTTAGTTTGTTTTTATTTTGAAGCAGTGTCAGTCTGGTAATAGCACAAGTGCCCCAAGGTCTCAAGCTCAGTGTATGAAAACAGAAATATTTCCCCCAAAAAATTACAGACCATAATATTTCCTGCTTTAGCCATTGAGAACTGGAGATATTCATTGGTTGTTTGCAGTATTCAGTTCCTAAATGAGGAGAAATCTTAGGCAATTAAAACTTTGGCAGTTTTTGTCCTCTATTAGTCCCATTTCAAAATTCAGTATAAATCTTATTTTTGTAATTGTAATCTGAATCTAAAAATATGAAAATATTAACTTCGATATCTTCAAATCATCTTAATTCTCCAGAGATATAAGTAGTTTGTCTTTTTGTTTTTGTTTTGTGTTTCTCTCATGATTAGTATCTATAATTATGAAAGATTTTCAATTTATGTGTCATTTCAAATTATGTTTACATTTTTTCTGCTTTCTTTTCACATACCTCACCCATTTTAAAATACATAAAACATTATTCTTTTGTATTGCAGCAAAAGAACTCATAATAGCAAGGATATTTAAATGTTTGGATTTAAATTCTATTAATCAAATAAATTTTAGTTTTAAAAAGACAATAAAGGAGAATCTTTTTACACTAAAAAATCTGTACAAAATATTAGTGTCTGAAGAAATAAATGTCTGAAATGTAATTTTTTCCTAGTCTTTGTCTGAAGCCTGCTATTGTTGTCATAAACTTTAATATAGTTTTGCTTTGAAACTCCATGCTGAATGTGCACCACCTGAAGGAGAAAGGACTTCTTTATGGTGCAAGTGAAAGCACTGGAACAGATTGCTCAGAGAGGTTGTGGAGTCTCCCTCACGGGAGATGTTCAAAAGCATCTGCACACAATCCTGCGCCATGTGCTCCAGGATGACCCTGCTTGAGCAGGGAGGTTGGATCAGAGGACCCCACTGTGGGCCCTTCCAATCTCACTCAGGCTTTGACTCTGTGATTCCAAAATGGCAGAGGTAGCACACAGGTCATCTGTCAGGTCTATCGTCTGAAACAGATGTTTTAGATAAATGGGAATCTTGATGGAAGCAGGCTGAAGGAATGTAGTTGGTGTCTCCACCTTTGTTGAACATTGGGGTTGCTTAAACACTGCTCCCAGAGCCCAGCATGTGGATCTTAATTTTGTTGCAATTTGCATGTGAGAGACTCACTTGATGCTGAAGTATCTTACTGGAAACTAAAGGAGAGTCATTAGCATTTATTCTATCATCAGTCTGCAGACCAGTGGATACGCACTAGAGACATCAGTTGGTCTCAAAAAGTCAGAAGGAAAACAAAACTCTGGAGACTTTAAGGGCCTAAGACTCTGTTCCTGGGCTTATGGGTAATGTTTAACACTTAGAATAAAATCTCCATGTCTATATATAGAGAGAGATATAGATGATATAGACAGAGATATAGATAGAGGTGTAGATGATATAGATGATATAGATATATAGATACAGCTGAGATAGAGAGAGATAGAGATAGAGATGAGATAGAGATAGAGATAGAGATAGATGATATAGATTATATATAGATATAGATAGATAGATATAGATAT
>WBMY01016800.1:373756-403569 GCA_013397315.1 Donacobius atricapilla
ATAGATATAGATACAGATATAGATATAGATATAGATATAGATATAAATATATACAGATTAGATATAGATATAGATATATAGATAGATATAGATATAGATATAGATATAGATATAGATATAGATATAGATAGATATAGATATAGATATTTTCTTTATTCTTTTTTCTTTCACTTTTTTAAACTTTTATGCATTTCCTGAGGCTCCATGGGAACAGATTTGTTCTGCTCTTTTAGGCATTTAGTCATCAATATTTTCTCTGGAATTTATAAACTGCTTATAGATATGTGTGTGAGAGAATGCCATCTACTTTGATCTCTCTTCCCATTATGATTAAAGGCAGAATAATTTAATAATTTCAGATCTTTGTACAGAATAGAGAGATATTGAAATCAAGGGAAGAGCACATGCACTGTATCAGAGTTCAGAGGTAAAAAAAAAAAACAAGTAAAAAAATAAACAAAAAAAAGATAAAAAATAAAGCTAAAACAAAAAGATAAAACTCTCCAATCCCATCACTACACAAGATGTAAAATCCAATTATAAAAAAAAATCATCCTGAAATACATATTGTTATATAACACTGTATATTCAATGCTACATAGTATTTAGACAAAAAAAAATCAAATTTTCTTTATTTCTGAAGACTGCAAAGGAAAATATGGATAGCTGTTAGGATTCTGTCTCTTATCAATGAATGCTTGTATAAACATAAGTGGGATGTTTGTGGTGTGGTGTTGCTCCAAACTGAAGAACAGTCTTGCTTACAGGAATCTCTAAGTCAGCACACATGGAAACCAAGTGCCACGTTACAGCAAGAGTGCCTAATTGGCTTGAGTAGTTCTTAAGATCAGAACTAGAGGATATTCAAGCAATGAATTATTCAAATGCAAAGGAGGTTACTGACAACTTTTGTTGTATAACACTTCATCAGATCTGATCTGACTCATTTTTAGTGGAGTTGAGACAAAAGCTCGTTTGCAGCATCCTACTTCAGAGACGGAATATCTCTTAATGCAGTCTCTTATTCTGTTGAATTCTGAATCAGAAACAAAGTAGGAGCTAAAGAACCAAATTATAGAAAAGTTATATTGATGTGGGTGTCCATACAATAGTATCCAACAGGGTGAATAATTAATTTATAATATCTTCTAATATTTTCAAATATATATATATATANNTATATATATATATATAAAATTCACCTTTAGATTTGTAATTCATAATTTAAAAAATGCCCACATCACTGGCTTTCATTAAGACCAACATGTTGCTCCAAAGGTCAAGAGTATTGGTAGAAAGGTTTCCATAAACATTCAGCCTTTTTTATTAACAGCAATTAAATAGACACACAGCAGAAAATTTTGGAAAATAAAAATAATGTCTCCCCTTTGTCCCCCCACCCCCCAAAAATAAAAAATGACAAGATAAACCCTAGGACTCAAGTGCTTGAAAACCTCCTTGACAAATCCTGTGAAAATTGTGGCCTCTTCTTCTCACTATCTCAAGCCATAGTCTTTGTTTAAAAATTTGAAACCCAGGGGTTTTTTAACCTTAAAGCTAAGGATTTATTTCTGTTATGCTTTCCTCTGGTCGGCAAAGCTAGATGTATTACTCCTCTGAACCAGGGCTCACAACATTCCCATCAGTAACAGGAAGACACTAATTAGTTTACTAAGTTCCATGAATGAGACTGATGCTTACTTTTGAAATTTTATGTGAATCCTAAAATCTACCTGAATATAGTAAGCTATCTCAACATCTGGAACTTTTTAAATAGAATTAACTTATTAGCAGATGACTGTGGAACAGATTTATTAGTATATAAAAATTAAGTCAAAGTGATTAGAAAGTGTTAATTACCTTACGCTTCTTATGTGGAATCTATAGAATAAAATGCAGTTATTTCCCATTTTAAAAAATATAATTTATATATTTAACTTTAGAAAAGTAATGTTTTAATCCTAATTTTGAGGACTAACGTGTTCAGATAATTATTTGCTTTATTAATGGATTTCAGGAGTAACGATTTTTTTAGGCTTGTGAAAAATTAAAAGAGTCCTTATTTTATTAATGTGAAAATCTCTTCTGTTCTCTGTCTATCTGGTACATTGGTAATTAAGGATTTAGAGGCCCTTTGCCTGAATCTCTTCCGTGAAGCAGGTAAAGTCATAGAGTATGTGACTACCTTTATAAATCCTCTAAATTATAGATATCAATGCCCAGTGTTTATTAATTTTGAAAGTTCTGGAAATATAAGCATAGATAAATTCAAAGGAACTGCCATTTCACAGTCCCCATTTCTTGATAAAATAAAACCAAAAAGGAACTTGTTCTCTGATAACAGGAGTAGGAGCAGAGTTAAACTAAAGATCTGATATATTATTCCCAGTACACATTTGAGAAGCTGACAAGTGAGGTCATGTTGTCTTCTTTTGCACGTCTCAATATAGCAACAAACAAGAATTAGACACAAGGAGTACTTAAATGACTAACACTCTGACACTTTTAAGTGTCCAGAAGAATAAGTTGTCCAGACTTTACTACATAATGCATTAAGGTAAAGCACTTAGCAAAATTATTTGCAAAAAGAAAGCATAATGAATAGGAATCTCTGAAAACACAGCCGCCTAAAAGCTTCCATCTATAAATGCATCAGCTGAGACAAAGGCTGAAAGTCAAACAAGAAGGCTGGATTCAGCTGGCATTAGAGGTTCTGGGCTCCCTATACGTCTTAATATTTCAAAATTCAGTTAGAACTAATTAACATACAAGAAATATGTAGTGAGATTTTCTTATTCTAACTAGCAGCTATAATTACTGAAGAATACTTTTGGATGGAAGGAGCAATTATTAATATTTAAATTCAGCATTTCTATTTCCTACTACTGTTCTCTTTTCTGCTTGCACAAGATGCAGCTTGATCATTGCTTTAAAACATAGGCTGTTAATAGGTGGGTGGTCAGTTATGTTCCAACAAAATTTGAACATCCAAGAAGTTCCACAAAGCTCAAGGGTTTTTCTTTTCATTACCACTTGTTCTTTCATAACCATTGTATTTCTCAGTGAACAGTCATCAATAAAAGCAGAAGAATAGTCCATAATACTCTTTGACCAGCTGAACTCGTCTCTTTAGGCAGAATGAGTCTTGTTCCATTGTTACAGTGGCATGGAAGTATATGCTGGGAAACATCTTTTCACTCATTGTCCATTTTCCTTCTTGCACTTGCCTGACTTGATTATGACCACATTTCTTCCCTGATCCTGATTACTGCCTGGCTATTTGATTAGTGTTGCTTAGCATTTTAATGAGTTTTGTGACTTCATATAGAATCAATGTACTCATGGAGACAAGAAGAAGTAGGCATAGAAAAGTTTGGGAAAGTGGGATACTTAAAACCTGGCTGATATTAATTACATGATTTAGGATCTGAATTTTCAAAGTGCTGATAACTTTGTAAAGAACTATAAATGCCATTCAGCTTTTGTGAAGCCTTAAATTCTACAAGCCAGTGAAAAATAATCAAAGAGTTTAACCTAAATCAAGATTTTTTTTTTATAAAAGTACATTTGAACTAAGAATGACCTAATATTTTGGTCTATTTATGCTTTGCAGATTTATATCATAATCAGTTGGTTGCTGCTTTGTATTACTTGTATATCTAAGAAAAAGTCTGTAGGATGTATAAAAAGAGACAAGTATGACTTATGCATGATGTTACTTGCAGTATCATACCTTTATATTTTAAAAAAGAAACCCATAGGCTTTTTTCTGGAGTTTTATGAGAAGTTGATTTGAGGACAAAAAATCCCAGATTCTTCTGATTCTGCTCTGATACAGATCAGTCTTCTTGCTGCAGAGTATTATCATTCCTGAGAGAGCATTGTATGTAGAAATAGATTATAAAATGTTCATAAATATCATGAGCACCATGTATTAGAGTTAATTATAAGCATATAAGTAGAAGGGTTTACAGTTAACCTATTGATCCGTTGAACTCTAGCAATTTACAGTAACCGGCTGACCACTCAAGAAGTCATATATATTCCTTTATAATCCTTTATATGTGGCCATCAATAACATTTATTTTAAAATAAAACATGATTCAAATGCATATTTAAAACTGCTTCTCATAAACGAGAAGGTTTAACTAACGACTATTGTTACTGTTTTTATGAGCTCTGCTTTATGAGCTTAAATAACTTTGGGGATTCATGACCCTTGCTTTCAACTTTATTCCTCTCACAGAAAATTCTTCTTTTGATGAAGGAAAAGTTTATGGGTTTGGTTTTGGGTTTTGGTTACTTTGCTTTTTTCTTCTTGTTTTTTTAACATGTAAATAGCTACTTGAGAGGCATTGGTACAACCCATCCATTACACAAAAAAATTTACCAGCATATTAGTACTGAATTGGGTTTTCACAATAGGTTCTTACTAAATATACTCAAAAGGTGATGCACAAGTCATTAGAATCATCAGAAGAGTAGGATAGAAGATCAGAAAGTACAATCCTTGATCTGAAATGATTGATCTGAAAAGACATTTGTATTCATATATTAATTTATTTCTTTTATTCTTCTAGATAATTCACAATCATTATCAGGAACTTCCCCCATTTATTAATTTTAATTGAAGATCAGAAAATAGATATAGCATACAGATTGTTCAATCATTATTTTTTTTTCTGAAAAGCATAAAGGGAAGTTTGAAAACTGTTCCATTTTTCACTGAAAAGTGAAAAGCAAGAAAATGGAAAAGTGAACAACACAACTGATCTCACCCACCCACAAAATTATTTAATTTTGGAAAATTATACATTTATGAACATACTTCTGCTCTGTATAATTACACAGCAGCATTGTGTGTGAAACCAGGTTTATAGACCCTAACAGCACAGTAAGCGCTTAACCATAATTTCTTATGATTTCTGTTGGACTTTACTCCAGGGATCATATATCTATTTAAAAATTAATTTTACAGATGTAAGGGGTTTTTTTGTCTAAAAAAATTTCAGATTCACATTCTTTATGCATATTTGACCTCTGCCCTTCATTCTGAGTCAGAAAGGCTGTGAGGCTGTTGTCTTTTTCTGTCAAAGTGAGTAAAACTGACAGTTGCTCCATTAATGAGAAATTCAGCTATTGATCTCGTCTTTTCTCCACTGTCATTGATTTCTGTTCCTTGTTTTGTCATTTGGACCTAAAACTGTCAATAAGTTATTGACTGAAGGATAGAAAGTCAATCATTTGTATTCTCCTTAGAATGTGCGAAAATGGAATTTATATGCATTCGTGTTTTACTCTGAAATTCTGAGCCTGTAATAAAGCTGTTTCCAGTCATTCTGAAGTTTATGATTATGAAAGATAATTTTCAACACAATTAATTTACAGATTAATGATTTCTAAATGGAAATGGAGAACAACTCAGAATTAATCATCTGTTAAACCATCTTACATAGTATATACTTTAACAATAGATTACAACAATAGCTCCTCTGGTAATATAACCTTTTACAACCATGCAACAATGCCCCAATTGTATTAGTTTTTATTTTGGGTCCTTTTTAATTCAAGGAAAAAGTAAACAAAATACTGTATATAAAAGTCACTGGAAAATCTATCAACTGCAGATTTCAATGTGATGTAGAGGAGCGGGTTTGAAGCAGAAAGGATGATCTGAGAAATTTTTTTACCGCAATAGGGTTATAAAGAAATCATTGCTAGACTCAATTTTCTCTTTGGATTACTAGTTACATGTATACTTTGAGGAATTCTGAATTCTTTGCTGGATGACCTCAGATTTAGAGGTGCATCTAGGTCATTAGCTTTTCAAGTAGCACTTCTTTACATCTCTGTGAGTAATGTTTTATGATATGTTTTACTTGATACTTCTATACATGGTCTCTCAGTTGAGTCCACTGGGTAAACTAACAAAAAGAAGAAGAAGCCAAATAACCACAGCCAGATGTATAAGCCCTAATTGGCAAAGAACCTGAGCATGTTTTCGTTTGAGCAGATCCCCCGTGTCAAATAGGAATGATATTGGAGGGTAGCCTGTAAAAGACGCATGGCAGGAAAAAACCTCAAGCATTTGAGGGAGCTGCTCACTTCGAGGCACTTAGAAGCACAAGACAACAAAAGTAAATACCAATATGTATCAGAAAATACCAGTTCTTCTCAAAGAATGTGTCAAGAACAATGGTACAGATAACCTTTTCTGGTGATTATAGTAGCTTTGAAATGGGAATCAAAATGTTAGCGAAATGACCAGAAGGTAATGATGGACATAATTTTGTTGGACATAATACACAAACAACTCCCAAAGACTTTACTTCTTTATCTGTGCCACTATACCTTCCATAAATTTCTATTTTTTTAGAGAAGTACTGTCATGCTACTCCTGACCACAATCAGCTACAGAAATTTATCTGAATCAGGATGAAGTTTTAAAATCCAAGGAAATTCCATGCTAACCAGCATGAGGAAACTCTCAGCAGGACTCTTTTCTTTTATATTTATTTATGCTCATGATGATGTTTAGTAGCATATTGAAAGCATGCAAACTGTATATTGTAAAGGGCAAAAGCCCTATAGGTGAGTTAAGAGGAAAAAGATCGATGATGTTGTTGAAAGTGAGCAACAAATACAATTATTTAAGATCTATGGAAATTATAGCTACCGCTTCTGCCTACAAGAATGAATTCTAAACAGCAATTTGGACAAATGAAGAAATAGTTTCCATGCTAGTAGATAAACATGATCTATTACAGTGTTTTATACAGTTCATATACATTGTGGTTTTGTATTTTTGGATCCAAGTACTAAGAATAAAAGATCTGTTAGGTTATTTTGCAGTTCATTTCTGGGTTTTTTTGCCTGGAAGACCTTGTTCAACAAGAAAATGTGATCCCAAGTTAAGTCTGCAGTTATTGCTTCTCAGGAACCCAGAGGCAGAGATATTTAATGATCTGTATTAGCCTGCTCAATAGGAGCTGCTCTGTTCTCCTAAAATAGATGGGATATCCTTTAGAAATATGTACTTTTGCATTATTTTTATAATAGAATATTTTCTTTGTATGCAAGTCTACTAGAACAGATTTTAGAGATATTTGATCTATGGGGGGAAAAAAAGGGAAAGAAAAAAAAAGTTAGTCTATAAAACGCTTGCCCATCAGGGAAAGGTTATTTATGCATAATTTAATGAAATTTATTTATTCACCATGAAAATTTTGGGTGTATAATCCATAGATTTTTTTTTTAATTTATCAACAGCTTTAGTAATCTATTGGAATTAAAACAATTCCATTTTTTACAAAGAGCAAATTTCCCTGTATTTCACCACCCCTTTTTAGTCTCCTAAAAGTAAGAGCAGGAAAAAAAAACGGCCTATGACTATATCACTAAGAGAAAGACACATAATTTATGTATTGAATGATCAGTTTTTCACTGGAGGGCTTCATTTATTTGCATTCCAAAGAATATTTTATGCAAATCCACTATACGAGAATTGTGGTGTTCAAGAAGAGAAACTCAGTTAGACTTTTATTTGTGCTCAAACATCTAGAGATTATTACAAAAAAATTTTAAAACATCTCCTTTCCTGTCTCATTTACATCGGAAATATCAAATTCAAGATTGGCACAAGAAAAGCACTCATTTAAAATGGATTCCCCTAATAAATTTTCATAGAGCAGCAAGAAATACTGAATATGAAGACTTTATTATAGGCATGCATTTTTTAAAGCAGTTCTGGATAAGTTTTGGCACTGATCTCAACCTTGAATAAGAGTGTATTCTTGTGACAAGGACAATCTGGTTGAAATTAAGGAATTTCCAAAGTTAGCAATTTATTTTTTGTTCATATCAGAGGTCCCAGAACATCAAAGAGTGAAGGAAATATTGCAAAGTAATTTCACTTTCAGGTTCTCCCTTGCTTCCAACTCTGTTACTTTTGTCATCTAAAAAAGATAATATAAAATTCATCTAGAGAACCCGAATCATAAAACTCTTTTGTCAAATGCAAAGATGTAGTAAATTTAAAACTATAAGTGACATTTAATCAGTTATATTGTATAAATATTATGCACAGCTGTCAAAACATCATCAGGAAAAACTACAAGATTTTTGTCAGTCATTGCAAAAACAGATTGACACAGATCCCTGTATAAAATGGTTTGTGTTATATAGGTATAAACAAATAAAGACCTAAGCATATTCCTCCATTCAGTGAACAGTGAAGAGATCACAAAGCTTTTAACACTTCTGTTTCCTAATTAAAAAAAAAAAATGTATCAGTGCAATAATTTTCTCCAAAACTGAGAGAATTTTAAGTCTTTAAAGGTATGGGCTAAAAGCTGGGGGGTTATCATATATTTTAGTTCTACTGAATTAGTTTAACATGAAAAGCAGGGGTGGAAAGCTGAAATGCGAGCAACCTGAACTCTGAAGTTGCAATTATAACGCATCCTTTTAGCCTGGGTCTGGGAATCACCAAGTGTGGTCCCAAGAGAATGGGATCAGCCCTACTTCGATCATGAAACATGATACATACTTTCAAACTGCTTGCAAACTCTTCCCAAAATGAAATAAATATAATGTACTCAACACACTACTTTGTGAGTTTTTATGTCATTTTAAATTGATCTTACTTCCTGGTCAATATGCTCTCATTTGTTGACATACACATCTGCCCTGTTAAAGATATGGATATTTTCCTCTTATCATCCTTGCCTGATTTGCAGCATGATGCATGAAACAGATAAAGTAGGATGAGATCACCCCGTGTTTGCTATTGCAACTTCATGGAATTGTATTTCAGTTAGACAGATTTGGCACCATTTCTTAGGAAAGCTATTAATCATTTAGTGCCAGGAAAAAAGATTTCAGAGAGAAATTTCCCTTAAGGGAAGTCAGTGGGAGTTGCTGTTATCAAAAATTTGTCAGCAATCTTCCAACAATCATGATTTTACATGGCAATTCTTACTGAAAATAATGTCCTACTGAAAACTAGTCTGCCACTTGAAATAAAATAAGGTCTTGTCATCAATTAGCTGAAAATTTAAATTTAATTTGTAAAGTCATATTAAAAATTAAAGTCAGAAAAAAAAATCAATACTGAACGTTTTACCTGTTTTGTTTCCTGCAATAATTATTTGTCTATACCACACTTATTTCTGCTATACTTTAGGGCTCTGTAGACCATGTTTCCTTTGATAATTTTCATCATTCCTCTCTATTACTACTGCTTGCTAATGAGACGTATTTGTTGATTTGGGTTTTTTTTTTTAAACTCTTGTTGAAAAATTGACAGTTTTTATGATCTTATAGGTAACGTGCCTTTACTTTTTCCTTTACCTGCTAATTGGCTCCAAGACTACAGGCAGGCAGTGAGGAGGTTCTAGGTGATGTTGAACATGGAGACTAAATTCTGTTAGTGTCTTCATTTGTTTTATATACACTGATTTGCTAGAGTTTTCCCATCTTAAGGACAGCTGGTCCTCTTACTTATCCTAAGAAGACTTTTTTATTTCATGTATCACATCGCTTCAAATCATATTCTGATTTATTGTTCAGTACTTTACCTGGAGGTTTTGAGCTGGCTTTTGTCCTTCCTAGCCGTTTTCTACATCTCATTTCTATGTGCATTATAAGGCTTAGAAATTATTTGCAAAATAATTCTGTTGCAAAATGCAACAGAAATTTCTGCTTCAATTACAATAGTTAATTTCCTCTTACTAAATCATTATTAATAGCCAATTTTCTGAGAAACTTGGGTTGTCCAGTTTGCTGTAGGTATTGTCAGTAACAAGATTACATTGTCAAAGAAGTTATCAGAAGGCAAACAAGTTTTAGTTTTACCTTTACTGACCTTAAGCACTACTGTCCTTTTCACTTTCTTCAGGTTTCAATCATATTTGTATCATATTTATGTTATCTGCAGAAATAGACAAAATATCCTACTCAGGAATGTGGTCGGGCAGACAGCACATTTGTTTAATTTCATACTCTGCAACAATTTTTCCAAGTGTCAAAGGATTACTGTTTTTTAAAGACATCAATGAGCAGTTTTCCTCTACTATAGAAAACTTTCACGTAAAACCAAAACTGCCATTTCCTTGTGTGTCAATTTTCCTTTATTTTATAATCATCTCAGTAAGTTGCTGCCAATACAAAAAAGACAGACATAACATTTACACAAAATATGTATTTTTATTCCAAAGCACTGATATTGTACCAGTGCTTTTTTTGTTAGAACACTGATGCATTCTTTTATACACAATATAAACCTCAGTCCCAGCAGCAACTCCCAAATACGTAGAAGTTTCAAATCAACACCTCTAACTTCTGATACATGCCTTATATAAATACATAGAGTTCAAAATTCACAAGTTTAATGCTTTTTGCTGTATTGTATGAAGATTTTGATGTGACTAATTAAAAGTTAAAAATTATTTCATTTTTCTTAGCAAAATGGCATTCAAATCAATACTAATTATTTGCAGAGCCATTTAAAATGGGCAGGTCATATAGATTCACATGATTTCCATATTCTCAGTAGCAACATGAAATGCTGGTTGGGCAAAATAAATTTTAAAAAGTCTCAAGAATCAGATTTTGGGTTTTATTCACACAGACAAAGAGGATAGGTGCTGCGCAAAAGGAGCACACTAATTTTTAGATATCATGCAAATATTGTTATTGTGTATCCTAGAGTCTCATACAACCTCAGAAAGAGGACCCTGATATCAGTAAGGCAATTTTCACACTGAAAATCCTTATGTTGTTTTTACTGACTGGCTAATCAACTATCAAGGAGTTGCTTGAAAAAATGTTTTTCATTTGAAATGGTATGAAAGTCAAGGGGTAGCATACTGAAGTCATGTGATTGATAGACATGGAGACTTGAGTTGGGAAAGTAGCACAACACCTATTTAAGAGAAAGATCCTGCTTTAAAAAATTCTTAATGTTGGCATGAACAGGGAGACCAGATGTTCTCAGATCTAATCCAAGCAGATGAAGGTAAAATCCAGGAGGAGCATCCACTTTAACAGCCAAAAATGAGAATATTGAATGATTAGAACTAGTTAGTAACATTTATAATTTTCATCTGCTCTTAAAAAAAAAAAAAAAAGAAAAAAAAGCCCAACTTGTAATTAAATACACCTGCACCCAAAATGGCATCATTTGTCAAAGCATAGGTTTTTCTAAGTAGTGGATAACAATGTACAAAACTGTGTAAATTTCTCTTCCAAGTTATATAGTACTCAGCCTGATTAGGAGCTTGGGGTGAGTTTCCTGCCGTCTTTGAGGCTTGAAGTAAAAAAACGAGCCAAAACTCCTATGGAGCTGAGAGAAAATAGCACAGCACAAATCAGTGTCACATGGCTGAATTCTCATCTGGTCCCAAGAACAGTCACTTCACACCTGTTGTCCAGAGATGCCCCTGCCCGGTTCAGGAGAGTGCCAAGATACCAATCAGCTTGAACCAAAATACCAAAAACATGCCAGAATCATGATTAATAGTGCACTTAAAGGAGGTAAGTGACCTTACCCAGGTGCTTTGGCTTTATACCAGCATGGTTAATGTATGTATGTTAGTTTTATTTGTAGCTGATGTTGATGAAACCAGCAGCGATCAAGACAGTTAAAACTGCTGCTTTTTAATGAACCTATGCAAGTTTTAGCAGTATCACATTCAGTATAATTGTATTCCTCCAGCAGCATATCATTACTTTCCACTTACACTGCTCCTCCCAATTAATTTAGTTCTTTTTCTTTCATTTTATTTTTATTTTTATTTTGAGCAGGTTTTACTTGCTTCTTGCTGGTTTACTGGAGAAAATAGAAGAGTTGGAAGGAAGAGAGAAAGTGGTGAGTTCATTAAGAGATGTCAGCCTGAGAGGAGCAGAGCTCTCCTGCTCCGCTATTTAAACCTTCTAAGACAGGTTGCAGTAATGCAATCTCTTTTCTACATTTAGACTCTCCTACTGCCTTGCAGGTCTCATTTTTATTGTGTGAGGCATTTAATCTCTTCCATCTTTTTCCTCATTCATAACTTGGTATCCAATTACAGTAACTATTCTTGCTTCCTCATGTCAGCTATATCTTTTCAATATTTATTATTTTCAAATAGTATCTCTTACCACAGACTTTCTTCATATTTTTAGCCTTAAAAAGCCAATTAAAATTCACAGGAGCTGATAAGTCTTACTTTTTCACTGTTTTTATCGATTCTCATCACAGTAAGTTTTTACATGCAAATATAGTTTTCAGCTTGATATTTCAGAGTTAGGCAAAAAACCACAGCCATTAGCACTTCATGATTCCTACTGAAATTTGCCCCAGGTGAAACGTTTGATTCACTGTAGCTGATCAGAATGATTAAGATATCAAGTTTAAATAACTATTTCTAACCCTTCGACATCTCACAACCTGCATGTGCATCTGTTTTCAAGAGGACTGGCAATTCTGACAGAGATAAACTGCCTCAAGACAGTACCTTGTAGTGTATTTTAGGTAGATACTAATTGCAGCTTCAAGTTAGATGAGCTTGCACAAACCTGTAATGTCTCTAATTTAATTTATGTGCAATAATTACTTAAAACAAGTACAATTTATACCATTTAAAAGGTGGTGTTCTGGCCAGCAGGTGTTCATAGGGTGAACAAATTAAACACAGTTCAATATCTTATGTATCTCCCTATACTTCTGCCTTTTCAAGAAATTTTAGAATTCCAATAAATGGAAAGACTGATGTATTCTTATGTGCAAAAATGATAAGAAGCATGATATTTTTTCCAGCCCTATTTTAAGTAACACGCAAGAAAGTTCCCAACTGTTTTCATACTCAAGGGTGAGGAAAAGAAAGCATTTTACTGTTCTTTTAAATAATCTGAGAATATAAACAAGCATAGAGACTGTAGCTGAGTGTCTTTGATTCCACCCTAGTCACTGACATACATATTTCCAATTAGATTTAGTGCTCAGTAATATAATGTCCAAAATAAAAATACTTCAGAGAAAACATCTAGAAAAGGTTATTTTGAACAACCAGCTCTAGCATTCTAATGTATCCAGTAAGACCTTTATTTTAACAGGAAAAGAATCAAAATGTAAAAGCAAAAAAATACCCTAATATTACTTAGTCCACAGCTGGAGATTTTGACGAGAAATAGAGAGACAGTGCAGACAGACAAAGAGAAAAATTGGCTTTTTACACATGTGAAATATAAAGTAATAATATTTCATAGGACTTTTGTTATATCCACAAAATTCCTGCCACTGGCAGCAAACAGACAGAATGCAATACAAAAAGAAGAAAACAATGAACTTTTATTTTTTTTTTAAAGTCACATATTGTATAATTTTTATTTGAATGGAGTTTCAAATTTGTTTTAGAAATGGTGACTTGACAAAAAACATAAAATAAAAGTAATTTAATTCTTTATTTAGGATTAAAAAGGTAAAATATTTATTGGATTCGGTGACTATAGAAGACATAAACATGAGTCTATCTATTCAAGGTTTCTGAAAGTCTCTGAAGAATGAACTGTACAGCTAACTGTTTTCCTGATATATATAGGTAATAAAGACTTCACCTGTCCCTTCAATGAATTATTCTCTATCTTTTATCAGTTTTTAAAAACAAACCCGGAAGAAAATAATCAAGATTTTTTTTTTATTTAATTGGATGTGCTAATTAAAATATATTTCATCAGAGAAAAAGATTTTATTTTACTCCAATTATGTTTTGAAACTTCAGAAAGGTTTTGGGTTTTTTTCCCTTTTCAGAAATCTGCAAATGAAGAAGCTGATGGCTTAATCATTTTCCTGTGGATTAAAACTCTTTGTTGTGAAGATGTCACATGACAGATATTATGCTCAGCTCCATATGTCAGGAAAACAACCTAAATACCCATGCAGTGTTTAGTACAGAGGTCTTCTTCTACTGACAGTAATCCTGTCAATACTATGCCATTCCCCGAATTGACAATAAAATAATGTCTGTTTTTCCCAGTGATTCTTTTAAAACTGCAGAGAGATGTTGTTCACATAGGGATTCCTTCCCTCTTGCAGATAAAAACATATCTGTGACAGAGAATAGCAGTAGTAGAGAGCCTCACTTTTGTCATAAACTTCCCATTAACACTTCATGTTACTGACAGGTTGCAGTGCCAGGAGCAAACATGCCCAGAGAGCCCCTCTCTCAACACCCCTTGGGGATCACTCACCCTCCATGAGGTCTCCAATACCTCAGCTCCTGTGAGAAGGAAATGACACAATTGATTGTAAATGTAGTCTCACAAATTGTAAATTTATTTTGCTCCACATTTTCTGCTCCAACCTTTTTCAGGAAAGACAAAATTTTGCTTCACTCTCGTGAAATTTCACATGTTGAATGCAGACTTTTCAAAGATTTAACCTAGAAGAATATTGTGTAGTGCAACTTAAACCTTTCCAGAAAGAAACAGAAGGCCTTTTCTATGAAAAATTCAATATTTTCCACAATTTCTATTTATTTTTTCCATGTGGAAATACCTCTCATATTGTTTTTTTCTTAAAGTCTTCCTCTTTTTGCCACTCTGTGATTTCCATGTTATAAATTATAATTAATAGTAAAATAATATGCTTAGAAGGAACACAACATAGCTTCATTGCAGCATACTACAGCTCATAATACAATTTCAGTTACAGAGAGTTTGAGAAAGATGTATTTTGTATCAGACTAAATCAGAAGATCATTATTTTGAAATAAGAAAGCAGATAATTAGCATCTGAGAAATTTTAAAACACAGTGTCTGCTACTAGAAATCCTGCAGTAGAGGTAACTTTGGTATTAGAAGTGTGGAAAACAAGTTTTTACATCCATTCCTGAGTCTGAATCATCTTTTTGAGAGTTTTTAAGGTCTATAGTTGACAAGATAAGAGCTCAGATTCAAGCATTTTCTAGAATCAGAATATTAAAATAAAATTCACATACACATTTGACCTTTCTGTCATCAATATTTGACTTGTGTTTTACGACTAACATTCTAAGAAAATAGTAGCAAATGCATATTTATTTTCAGCTTTCCTTTTAAAATGCTCTTTACATGAAAAGGTGACAAAAAGCGTTTCCTGCATGCACTCCTAAATTTTTCCCATTAATACAATGGGCAATACATGCTAACATACTGGCTAACATTCTTGTAAAAATTCCTTTGTTTCTACACTTTTCCTCCAGCACTCCTGATTCAAAATCATCCTATTTAACACTCATACCATTGGATAATAGCAAGCTATAGGTAGGGAAAATATGCTGCTGCAAATGGATTTACAGCCTCTCAATGGACTTCCTGCAACGTTTGTGTATCTTCTAGAATTTAAAAGTTTTGGTAAAAAAAACAGAAAGTTCACAGAGCATCAAATATTAGAGAAAGCCTTCACTGTGTAAACCATGTTCAGAAATGTTCAGAAGAAAACATTTTTTTCTAACAGAAAGATTCTAGTTCATTTTACTGCATTCTTAAATATAACAGTGTAATTACTTATGCTGTTAAGCAAAAAGCTGCTGATTGTCATAGCAGAACCAATGAGTTATGGCATTTATCCACTGTGACTAACTCAAGCTGCCTCTTCTGAAACCCCATTCAGCTGAAAATGTGTCTTCAATGTAATAGAAATTGTGGCTACACGGGTTTACATTTTACTTTTTAAAGTTCACTTTTTCTTGAAGGAAAAATAAAAAGAGAAGAATTTCAAATTTTGTCAGCTGAAACTGCTAGAATCTCTCAGAAAGTTGTTCACCAGCAGAGGGTTTTTTTCCACTTATCATAGAATTGTTTGAGTTGGCAAGGACCTTAAAGACCACTTAGTTCTAGTCTGTCTGTCTTGGCTAGGGACACCTTCCACTAAACCGGGTTGCTCAAGGCCCCATCCAACCTGGCCTTGAACACTTCCAGGGATGGAGCATCCTCAACATCTCTGGATAATCTCCTCCTGGTCTCACCATCCACATAGTGATGATTTTTTTTTCGAATATCTAATCTAAGCCTATCTTCTTTTAGTTTAATGCCATCCCCCCTTGTCCTGTCTGTAAAAAATACACTGTGTCTTTCCAGCTTTCTTGTAGGTTCCCTTTAGGTAATGGAAGGCAGCTACAAGGTCTCCCCAGAGCCTTCTCTTTTCCAGGCTGAAAATCTGAACTCTTTGAGCTTGTCTGCTCTTCATAGAAGAGGTGTTCCAGCCCTCTGATCATCTTTGTGGTACTGCTCTGAACTCACTCCAAAAAGCTCATGTCTTTCTTGTGTTTGGGGCTTAGCATATTTTGACTTTCTAGCTTGTATTTTAATATAGTCTTAGCACAGCATTATAGAAGAAGAGTTGGGGGAAAAAAAAAATCATGAAATTCCCACAGAATTTCTGAAATGTTGAAGAATAAGCTCTACTTATTTTCCTGAAAAGGGCTTATTCATCTGATATTTGCAAGGAATTACTAATGGAATTTCTTCGTCAATTATCTCATATTTTTTATTAACTCTACACCTTTTCTGGCATTTAAAATTGCTTATGTTACCACAAATATTTTTGTATGCTAGGATTCATGAAGAGACCTAGAGTAGAAAGTAGGAAGAAAATAAGTTCCAAATATTTCTGCACACACCCCATTTGGGTTTCACTTGCAGTTTGAACTGTAATCAGAGTTTGAAAGCTTAGTCTTAAACAATTACATTTATGGGGGAAAAGTATAGGGATGAAAAGGTGTCAGTGTGAAAACAAGAAGCATTTAAACTATATTTAAACGAAGAGGGAGAATAATTGGATTTTCTTTTCCTTCTTTCCCTCTGACCTGCATCAGAGATTTCAGAACAATGTATTTACTATTATTGCTATATTTACGAAATATATCATATCAGAAATACAGCTAAAACCTCTTGAAGAAGTCTATCATAGCAGAAGAGTTGCACAGACAATAACAAAAATGCATAAAGTTGAAGTAGGACTATTTGATGAGTGGTTGCTCACACTGATATATTCTCTCCGGCCATAAAGTGTAGATATAAGTTTTAAAAGAAAATATAAAAAAACCCAAAAGCATTAGCACAGTTGGGCACCAAGGCCCATCTCAGGGCTCTTCAGTAACAGAGACGAATAAAAATTATGCTGTTAAGGTAGGCAGAAATACAAATTTTGCTTACAGAGCTAGAACTGCAGTGTGAAGCTCCTGGAGAGGGAAACATGCTTCAGGGTGCTTAGCTCTGCAACTCAGACCACGCATCAACTGTGGATATAAGAGAAAAAGCAGCATCAGTAACTTTACTTCCTTTTGGATAGTAAAAACGCCTTAGCAGAAAAAAAATGAGGCAGTTTCTCATTCTTTAGAGGCTCACAGCAAGTAATGAATTAAGCTTTCTGTTAAAGAAAATGGGAGGAAGAGAGATGGCAAGAGTGGTGACCGACAGGGAAGGATGGACACAACCAGCTTCCCAGTTCCCAGACTATGCCTCACTTTACCCCAACCATCCAAGTGAAGTGACTGATAAAAGTTTTGTCAGCCACACTCACTTTTCCCAAGAAAGATATTTCATAGCTGTCTACAATAGCTGGTAGGATTCAACTACTAGAGGTGACCAGCTCTTTTTTATGGCAGTAGAGGAATCCTAGGCAGATAGTTTAGTCTTTCACACAGCTATAACTAGGTCAGATTTGATCCATTTCAGTAACTGGCCATATCAATCAGTTGAATGTGATTAGGGTATTCTCTGACACTGAGCTCTACTTGTATTTATGACTTCTTGATTGCATACTTCAATTTTTTTCTTTCCAAAATGAAGTAATAGCATTCAAATTGTTTGTAGGGAGTGGTCCATGTTAAGTGTTAACTGTGTGTGCTGTGCTCAGGAGCAGTTCAAGTAGTCCTGTTTGGTATAAATCAAAACTATTTCAGACACCAGGATAAAAATTTAAGTGTGGCAGGTGAAGTAACACAGCCTAGGACTCCTGACACTGTTAAATTTTCCAGTATAAGGCAGCCCATATATCTCTTTCTTTAATCTGTTTAGGCCACTTTAGAGTCTTGTGCTTTGTAATGATGAACATACAAATTTTGCCTACATGAACATAAGATTTTGCCTACAAGGTATATATCAATCACTTTTATGTTAATTGCTGCTAGACAGTGGAAATCTGTATACAGCTAAGTGCAAGAGACAAACCTTCTGCTGAAACATTCAAATATCCCAAGTCTACATTTAGCTAGTTAGATATCTAACAGGTCACAGAACACTTCTAGTTAAACTAGTGCAGTAAAATCATCTGGGGTAAATGGAAAAGTTTCAGATCTAGCTCACCAGTATAAAATTGTCTCCATGGTCTTTGCATCATCTGGTTACAAATCAACAAAACAAGAATCTAAATTATATTAAAGTACGTCTGCAGAGCTAGAATTCCATCTCTGGTGGATGTTTTTCATGCCAGTTTCAGGCTTACAAAAGTTTTATTTTAAATTAAGCTGAAACAAAAATATTGGAAAAATCTTGCCAACAAAACAGTGTTATTCCATTTGAAATGTCTCTGCTGCCTAATCTTCCACTACATTTTTAGTTTGCATGTTATCACCATGCAGTGATAACTGGCATAAAACATAATGTATTTCTTTGAAATTTATGTCATCTCTAAAGAGTCACATCCATGAGCACTGTATTACAGCAACAATACTGCATTCAGTGTAGAAGAGTTTTACTCGAAGAATACAAATATTCATGTTAACTTTTGGTAAAAATCAAATAAGAGTTCTTTAAGTGGCACTTGTAATTAGGGGAAGCATAACAAGTGGTAAAGAGTTACTCTGCAGGAAGGCTGGAAATCATTTTGTTTCTGTTTTTCTTGCAAAACTGCAAGAAACCAACAGGGCTTACGTTTCTACCAAGAACCAACAGGAGTTACATTTCTTGTTGCTTTCATGCACCTGATGTCATGAACAAGGTTATCATGTTCGGGTGATACAGGCAGACACCAAGAAAGGGAACAGGAGGTGGCCCCAGTACTTTTCCATGCCATTTATATATTACTGTACAGACTGAGATGTGTCTTGGAATGTGCTGCACCAGCTTTCTGGGCCTGCAGCACCTTCTAATTTTGTTGTCTTGTCAACACAAAAACAAAGCAGAGATAGAGCCTAAAAATGCCTGCTGTTAATTGTATACAGTACAGATGCATATACCTTGTGTTTGCTTCTGGTAGGTTTATTTTGATGCGATAAAAAGATATTAATTTGTTGGATTTTCCCTGTAATTACTAGAAAGTTTATTCCTATTAGCAAATATACATATTGTTTTTTATTTTACCCTTTTTTTGCAGGCTTCATCATATATGCTCTCAAAGTATTTATTTCTTTAAAAAAATACAAAAGGTACTTAAGTAATTTTCAATACTTCTTTACTGCTCTAGTTTATACTCTACCGCATAGTTTTAGTGAGTCTAAAATAAAATAGCAAACCAGAAAAAACCCACAAAATCAAAATTAATTGCTTATGGGAGCCAAAACAACATGTTGCATTACTGTTTATAAGCACAACAGTATAGAAAAATCAATAAATCCTGCTCTCACAGAACTATTTTATGTCAGTACATGGGATTTTTAAATATTATTTAATTATTTTTCAAGAACATTTCCATGTTAGGAAGAAATGTATAAAACTATTTAATCAATAATATATTTCCCTTTGATGTTATCATAACTCCTTTGCATTTATCAGGATATGAAATGTTTATGGTTAAACAAAGCTTGCTGAAATTTTATGTGATTTATCAGCTTTAGGCAGGAGGTTTCTTTTTGGAAAGTAGACTGAAGACTTGGGCCAGAGCCAGACTATCTCATAAACACGTGTTTAATTATAAGCACTGAAACAAACAACTGTTCTTAAAACCATGCACAATAAAAAAAAAAAATAAACACATTTTATTTCCACTGTCTGCATCAAAACTTAAATTAGTAAGAGATGCCAATCGTGTTCTGTCTCTTTTGGAATTTTTCCTTCCCTCGTTACTCGGAAAACAAAAATATTCTTAATTGTGATATACTGGTAAATTCTGTGGAGGAATAGAAAAGTTTTCCAGTTCATACTGAGAACTGGGTAGACACCTGGAAACTTTATTTTTAGTTCTCTACACATCAGCTTGTCACCATTTTTCAATTCCTAGTTTACACTATAATGCCACAGTAAGTGGGAGCCTCAGTCACTGTCTCCCTGCTGATGAAGCAATCAAAATACACCTGTTTTCTACTGGGAAAAAATCAGCAGTAGTTGTGGTGGCTTTTTAACCTGCAAGATGGTGATAAACTAGCATGCTGTAAACATCTGAATTGGACAAACTTTCTCTTACTGTTTACAAATTGAACATGAGCAGCAGGACCCTGTCTCATGCATTCCTCTGTGTGATGACAGATCATAAAGTCACAAGTACAAAATTATAGTCTTGCCCAGCAAAGAAATTCCAAGAATTTGACCTACAGGAAATACCTTCTTGATTACAACTTCAGCACTGGTGATGTCAGGATCATGCCCTGGCTGAAAAGAGGTTTTGTTGTCTATAGAAAAATGTCTAACATCTTATCTCTATTTGTGGCCAATTTCTGATACTTTGTGCTATTTTATCATCCCATGCTACAAAGGGAATAAAAGCAGGATAAAATATTCTTGGACCTAGTAGCTGTCTAACCGAAGCCAGAAGCTTTAGATTAGTTCTTTGTCACACATATCACATCTAACGCAACCAGGAGAGAGAGATGACTGTTAACCTCTCTTGGGTGGGGGACACCCACAGACTCATATGCTTTAGTCTCTGACATTATCATGATCCCTTACACATCCTACAGTTGTTTATATAAGCTTATGTTCTCCATTACAAAAAAAAAAAAAAAAACAACAACAACAAAAAAAATTTGTTCTTTTTACTTGCAATCCCATGGACTGAACATGAAGTCTTTTTCTCTATATGCTTGACATCCCCCTATTACTAAAATATCTAAGTTGAGAAGTGATCAGCTAGTCTTTGAGATCTTAAAAGGCTATTTTTCTGAAGGGAAAAATAACACAAGCAAACGGTTGCTAGTTTTAAAGTTTTTTGTTTATACATATTTCTTAAAGGAATGGGAGAGGAATAGCTCATTTCCCTGAACTTTGTTGAAAACCCCTATATTTACAATTTGACTTGCTATGAATTTCATGACCCATTGTGATCTAAAAGGAATCTTGACCATTTTTTCTTTTTTACTTTTTTTTTTTTTCCCTGAGGTTTGCTTTTATTTTCCCTCGTTTTCCTCATTATATTAATGGATTCAAATGGTTCCTGTTTTCATTGCTTTAAATCCAAGACACTCCCTTAGCAGGTCAAATGCGGAGGCCCTGCCAATCTGATTGAGGATCTGGACACATTCCAATGACTCTAAACTAAAAATCAGTTGTTCCCGGCTTTAACCTAAGTATGGACTGCATCCAGTCACCCTTGATAACAATAATATTATGCACAATAATGTTGTGCGCAAAAGAATTCTTAGCATATTCTTAAAGCTATAAGGTCAAATACCAGAAAAATTAGGAGATACCAGATATGAATTCACTAGTATTTTTCTTTGTCCTACTACCTAATATCATTTTTTCATGACTGACTCTTGCAGCAAACTGTGAAATTACCTAACCCAAGTATTATTTCACTCCCCCCCCCAACTCATAATATGAGCCCTCTGTCTAATACAACTCATACAATTTAAAAAAAAAAAAATCTCTTAAGGTTCTCTATGGCAGTGATCACTACAGTATCTGCATGTCCCATAAATATTAATGGGACTCCTAATTGCATTTTAGTAAGAGGAAGGGGTGGAGATCTTGCTAAATAAATCTGAGGGGAATTACAAAGCAATTTGAAATCAAACTTATTAACACAGTTAACATTAATGCATTTTATATTTTCAGATCAGTTCTTACAGACAGCAACTGCAGCTGTGACATCTCAGCAGTTTGGAAGATAACCTTCCCTAAGTTAAGCCTGCAGAAATGATGGAGATGTAAATAATATGCAGTCTTTTAAAACTTCAGCTTTCTATGACTTAAAATATTGCCACAGATGTTTTGTAGTAGAGGTGGGAGCAGTGTTCATTCATTAGGACACTATTTATTACTCTTAACCGTCCTCTGACTACCTATTCAGTAAACCATTTCTGGTTTTTCAGGAAAAAAAAGGATGAGACAAATGACATTTTTTCATTACCTAGCACTGATTCACACTGAAAGTTTGTCATCATCTTGTTGCAATGGGTTTGACATAGTTATCATAGCACATGCATTCAAATAAAGACTCCCTTCTGAACTTCCATTTTGTCTTGGACTTTTGGCTACTCAGTTTCATTTTCCTCACACAGAAAATTCTGATTTTCTTCTTCTCCTCAGACTCCTAATTTCTTAGTAAGGCCAGTCTACACTAATATCACAGTGTGGCAGTCTCCAACTCCATGTTTTTTTCAGTGTCTCCCTTTTTTATGTTATGTCCCTCTGTTTTTGGCTAAAATATCTTCCTCTTCCTTGCTGTGAGGGTGGCCGGAGAGAGAGGTTGGCATCCACAAGCATGGAGTGTCAGAGAAAATCCTTTGCCTCCGGCTGACATCATTATAACACTGTCATGGTATCTTAGTCACTGAAATCTTAGAAGTCTTAGTTCTCATATGGAACCTGTGGTTTTTTTCTGAAGCCTTTTACATCACAAAATTGAGACGAACTTTATCAAAGACAGAAAGGACAGGTCTGGTACAAATTCCACCTTCCTTACTGAACCAAGGTACCAGATTGAAAGATTTTCAGAATTTCTGTTGTGAAATTTAATCTGTTCACCATATTTATGGAGGAAAATTCTGTCTGATTTTGTTATTAGAAGAATAGAAATGGAAAATACATCTGAGCTGCCACAGAGGGCTGTCACAAATTCTGTTTAATAAGGTTTAGAATAACAAGCTTAAAAATTACCAAAAAAAAAGTCAGACAGCTTTAATGGGAGCATCCTTACTGACTTCAATAATAATACCTTTAAAGAGATTAATTTCAATTATTTTCCACCAGTACAGATGTTACTAGCCCCATGTTAGAGATTTATATGATCTAGAGGAAAGAACTAAAGCAAAGAGTATCGGGGAAGATTCCTAGGCACACAGCACAACTATTTTGTTGTACCTGACTGCCAATTAAAATTAAAAGTCAAATTCTAATGCAATGCTGTCATCCAATACTTTTACTAAACTGTGTTATGACAAAAGGCTTGCTGCCACTAAACATAGCAAAGTTGGTTAAAGCTCAGTCTCATACATACCATGTGCTGGCTATTTCCTAGACCTTTTTCAGTGTTCCTGCAAGGCCAAGGCTTGCACAGCTTCTTCTAGGAACTGCAATTTGTACAAAAAACATTGCTTCTCATTTATTCTTTAGTGACGCTCAGGAAATAGACCTGCACCTCCAGCAGAACTAGCAACCAATCACCTATGACAATGGGAAAGGCGCTATCAAAGGCAAGAAAAGAACAGGCAATTTTTAAGATCCAGTACTATGTTTTCTACTGAATAATGTTGTTCCATCAATGAACAGCATTGTGGATTTTGTTGTTTTGCAGAAAGGCATAATTGTTTCTGTGCTTTATGCTATTGTCAGTCTTGCAGCACTTAGTTCTACTTGTAAATGTAGGTTTTAATCCCTGCTGTGCACATTGTCCTACAGGCTTTTCAACAAAAAAAAGCCTTTTGTCATCTAGACGGGCATCACCCGATTCTTTAAATGATGTAGCAGCAGATATCACATTGGCAAGTGATTTAAAAATATTCCTAAAAATGCATATAACCTTTGATTAGTTTTAATGCATTCTGTTTTCCTGGTAACCTCCCTGAAACTAATATAGTAGTATTCTCATAATATCAAAGTTCCATCTTTTCAGAAATTGCTAATACATCATCTATCAGTTTAAAAGGTACCAGCTTAACGCTCATTTTTTTAGGTGAGCAGACCTTTAATTATTTAATTTCGCTTTCAAAAAAAACCCCAAATATTTCTGGAGATCCTATCACCATCACCAAATTACACTAGCTCTGCTTTTTTGTTTCTGCAATTAAAAAGAACATAAGATTTAACAAAAGACCCGTGCAAAATGTGGGAGAACAGATAAATCAAAGACACAGCATATTATATATTTTCCTAACACTTTCTTAACTTTAATGAAAAATTAACATTCTTATTAATTATTTACCTCATAAGCTATTGGTGTTAAGTATAATTTTCCAAAGCATATATTTGTAGGAAACTGGCATTTCATGCTGTAGCTATCAAATGCTGCCATATGTGCTGCCTTTTGTAGAGAATTTATCATCTATCTTAGGAAACATTTGTTAAAATGTAAAATAAATACAATTGAATAGACTTCAACAGAATAGAAATTTAATATTCTCTTTTAGTTCTTTGGCATTTAAGCTTTTATGCCAGCTTCATCACTATTAGACTATGTTAATGCCTACCCATTTTGGATTTTCAGCTGTGTATTAATGTTTTGGATTCATCCCAATCGACTTAAAGCAATTAAAACTCAGGTATTTGGCCTAAAAGGGTCATCTGACCATGCAATCACACCTAGTCACCATTTAGTCATTTAAGCTCCCCCAGAGGATGATTCATCCCACCCTCAGATTCCTATCTGAAATAGAAAGGATGAATTGCTCTATGAAGATCCCTACTGGTGGTAAGGTAAAACACTTGCAAACAATAATTTGTAGGGTTTGTTAGGTTTCCCTCATGATTTAGCATTGTGGATGCCAGAAGTGATTGGGGAAAGCACACACAAATGCTAATCTCCTCTCCTTCACAGTGGAGAGCCACACAGGTCTCATTATCCATGACAGTCACTGGGAACTTCTGAGTACCAAGGTACCTCACTGGCTAGTGCCATTTCTTTTTTTTTCAAGCTCCATTCTTTTTTCTTAACATTTTGTTATTTTAAAACATTACGTATCTGTTTTAATGTGGACATAGATAAGGGATGAAGGTGAGTTGTTGATAATAGAAGATAATGGGCCATCTCAATGTGTGATGAGAATTGGAGTCAGAGGACACGTTTATGGTATTTGATTCCACAGTAATTAGAATTAAAGCTCATATGCTTAAAAGCATGCCAATACTGACATAAGAAGACTCATGTGTCTGGATAGCCGGTATCTATTTGGGAAATTTTGATACAGAATTTAAATATAATACTTCATTTTACTTTGAATTTTTTTTGTGGTTGGAAGTAAACCTGGGTTGCAGAGGTATAAGTAAATCAAACATGCAGAGAGGTACAGAGATATTTATATAGATTTTCAGAGTTTGAAAATCAGAGTATTTTTAATATACATGTGAAAATAATTAATAAATGAATATTTTAACTGACTGGTGAAAGGCTGATTACCTGCAAGGACTTAGATGACACTCATGGAAGAATATGATGCTGAGACTTCTTTGTTATCATGGCTGAAATCTTTCATTCGGAACAGCTGATACTACAAGTACAAAAACTGCAAACTGAATAGACGTAGTAATTAAATGAATGAAACTTTTTTCCCATTATGTATTAACGATGTCTGATGAACAATTAAAGCCTTGATGCAGATAATTTACCTGAGATGTTTATCTATTTCAGCCTGTTCAGAACTGTTTGTGGCCACGATGCACAGAAAAGTGCATTTTGGTGCTTTTGATAGGTTAAAGTATTCAAATTACAAGAGGCTTATAAACTTCACTGTCTTTTTCTGATCTAGACTTTCAAATAAGTTTCTAACTTTACTTCCTTCTTTAAGTTTACTTTAACATTTTCCTGTATACTTATAACCTAAAACATCTTCAATTTCTTCATGGTCTTCCCACTGTCCTGTCTATTTCTTTGCAAAAATTTCTACTAATCTTCAGCAAAAAGAATTGTCTTGAAAAAGACAATTCTCTATCCAGCTCTGAACTGAATTTTCTCAGCTTACAGACTTCTCTTCCCTTTAATGTACTTTTCTAGTAGCTATTGAGTTAAATTTTTATTCTCTGGATCTCTTGTCTGCTTTGCTTTGGTTTCATTAAAGAACCTAACCTGAGTGGAGGGACAGCTGAGGCTCGTCACAATGCGTCAGGGCCATTGTTCTTAACTAAAAAAAGAAAAGGAAAACAAGCCATGGAAATCACTGTAAGGATGGAGATTGGAGTCTAAGTAAAATCTTTCACAGAAGTGTTCTCTGAGGGATTAATATACAGCCAAGAAAATCAACTTTGATAATACTAAACTTGAAAAGGTAAAGGGGATACTGAAGAGGATGTCAAAGGAATTGCACAGGTTTGTTCTTTTCCACCTCTAAAGCTTTGTCTTAGCTTGAGAGGGACATGGGGGAGAAGCAGACATGCTTCATCTTTGGTGTTGGAGTTATATCCCAGGACTTATACTCTGTCTTTAAAAATCTAGCTTATTTCAGCCATAAACCCAAACAAACAAACAAAAAAGAAATACCTACATTATGTCTTTCTTGGGTTTGTTGTTGTTCTGTTTTGGTGTTTGTTTTTTTTTTTTTTTTGAGGGCTTTTTGTGGGGTTTTTTTTAACAGTGAAGCAAGCAAAAAGCATCACTAAGGGAAAAAGAAAACATTTATATTTTTCTAAAATTTCTCTGTTAAAACAAAAATGAACAAAAATATCCCCTTTTTCTCTTGAGCCCCTTAAGTAATATATTTTTTCTTTAGGAAAAAAATAGCATTCTCATTTGTCTTTTTTGATTAATATCATGATCTATGACTTTGCTGACTTATGCATTGGACTCAGAAATGACTGGTGACTTGTTAAAAAAAGTTTTTAAAGAGTTATTGCTAAAATGAATGAATTACATAACATACCAGGTGAAATTCATCTCTGTCTGAAGGAATAAAGTTTTAACAAAGTGATCAAAAACTATCCTGTTTACTTGAAGAGAGTTCATAAGATTTTATACTTCTTACCACTAAACCAGGATCATTTAAATGGTACCCACTAGATCAATCTGCTCAAAGGAGATCAGTGCACTTTACCACTAATTTTATGCCTGGACCCATTTGTTTATAGTCATCTGAGGATTATTATAGTTTCTCCTGTTTACAACCCAGGTATCTTAGGAGAAAGGTATCCAACCGTAGGAGAGAATAATTTCTGAATTTCTCCATTCCATAACTACCTGGCTGAGAAATATCTACAGCAGTTTAAATCAAGAACTGAAGAAAGAAGAATTCACAAGAATTTTTCTCTCCATTTTTTTAGAAATTCTAATGCAAATATCCTGAAAATCACCTCATTAAAATTAATTCAAAATTTTTTTTGTAGATCTGAACTCAGTCTGCAGAAAGAAATCCAGAAGCCTGGATGAGATAGCATTACAATTTCTGGAAAGAGTTAACCTCCAAGGAACAGGATCAAGAACAAGCAGAACAAAAGCAGATCTTCCTGCAATAGTATCTTTAAGACAGATGTCCTTGTAGGTTAGAAATTGAAACAAACACATGGAAAGAATGTAGTCCCTGCTTCCAGAATATTGATATATTTTAGGTAATAATTGTGAAATATCATTAAAGTTATGAGTTCTCTCTCCACTCATCTGCTGCAGAAAAGGTGAATAACAAGGCACATGAAATGTGTATTCTAATTAAAAGAAATTCAAAAATTGAGTTTTGGGAAAAATTTCAATTTTGACAGTATGTGGTAGCTGATACCAGGACAAAGTGTTAGATAAAGCCCCTTTCCAGCCATATGTTCCAGAAGGAGTACTGCACAGCATTCTGAATACTGAATTATATTTGCTCAGGAATGAAAAAAGCGTCTGAATGGTTTTGTTATAAAGCTTCATCTGTAAATGTCCATGTGTATCTGGGAGCTCACATCACTACTGTGTTGTCTGACTCAGTGCTAGAGCACGGCATCCTGACAAGCTCTGTACATACACTAAGTTCTCCTCTATTAAAAGCTCATTTTTAACTTAAAAGCCGCACAGCAGTGTTTGTATTATTCTGCAGCAGCCCTGTACATGTGACAAGGACAAGTCTCATGCTTGTATTCCAGATTCTGTCTTCTAACATTTAGTGAGCCTAGATGATAAATTTCCGTATCAAAAATTAAATCAACCTCTGGTGTTTTGGGTTTTTTTAATTTNAAGGACCAGAAAGTCTCATTCATCAAATAATGGTTTAGTTCCTTGGTACCTGGACAACCAAATGTTGCTTGATCAGGTTTATAATTACCAGTGACTCTCATTATAAAATGTCACTGGTATTGATGTATCACTTCAACTTATCCCCCTATCATGAGTAAGAGGGAGTAAATATCAGAAGTACAAACTGCAAATCAGTCCCACTCTTTGCTTGAAAAGGAATTTTAAAAAATATATTGAAAAACAAAACTTTTTTTTTTCTTATTCTAGGCAATAATATTCTAGATTTTTATTTTAGCAATCTTGTACTGGATTCCCCAGGAGTTCTGATTTAGTCAAGCCAACACCCAATAAAGAATTGGAGACCTTATAGAGGGATCACTTGGGATATAGCACCCAAACCAGTGGCCACATGTGGACATACCTGACAAACACAGCACAATTCAGTCATCTGCTCTGTCCAACACAGAAGCTAAGCATGAATAAGTAAATCAGAATGAGCTATTCACCTTACATCCATTTAAAAGTTATATGAGAGATATTGGTGTCATCTAAATGGTTCACCTCATCCAAGAGGCATCTGAAATATGTGAAACAAAATGCTTTAGACAGAACCTACTTCTTTCTTTCTCAGTCTGGAGTGATTAGCTCAGATTCTGCTGTCTTTCTTTTATGTGCCTAAAGGTGCATGAGATTAATCCCATTCTAAGTGTTTCTTTGCCTAAATTCCCAAGGGGGTCTGATTGGACATTCCTTCTCAGAGCATGCCTAAATGGTACTGACAGTTTTAGCTGAGTGTAACTGGGGCTGGCTCCTGTTTTACCTAATGTCTTAATGACTAGAACATTGTAAGGTGCTTGTGTCAACTTACCCATCAGCCTAAAGATTTCTACTTTGCAGGAAATTATCCTGACCAGGGTGCTGTGGCTTATATAGGAATGAGAGACTAGTGACAAAGGCAAATATTGTGACCACTGTGTGACTGGTTAAATTGCTTCACTAAGCCTCTCATGTTAAAGCAGTTGTGTCTCAGTTAGAAAAGACAAGTGTCTGCTAGGGAGGACAAGACCTCCCTTTGGAATGGAGAATTCAAACCCCCTCCATCCGAATTATTAAAACTTGGATATTAAGTCGGCTCTCAGGCAAGGATATGGGGATAGGAATAACAGCTCTTTACTGGTATGTATAACAAGGCAAACAAACAACAACAACTACAGCATTAATAATAAACAAAACCAGGAACCTCGAAGGGGCTTTTGTTTCACAAAGCCCGGGGCAGTCTGGTCTCGGTGCAAGGCTCCTTAGAGCATCAAGCTGTAATGGTGGAAAATCCGTGGCTGGCGGGTGGGATGTATCAGAAGCTCCACGGTGGTAGCTGGAATGGCAGGGATGTCCTGGCAGGGCAGAGAAGTGCGAGGCTACAGCATAGCAAAAAGCCCCAAAGCGGTGCTGAAGAAAAGCAGCGGTGGTGGGACGGGGCCGGCCCAGCTCCAGCAGGGTAAGGGGAGGAGAGCTCAGAATTCTGGAGCATACGAGGAGATGATGGTAGATTTCCTCAGGACCNGCTCCAGCAGGGTAAGGGGAGGAGAGCTCAGAATTCTGGAGCATACGAGGAGATGATGGTAGA